>CABHPH010148779.1:0-10731 GCA_902168325.1 Peromyscus nudipes | reverse complement strand
TGCTTACATAAAAGGCTTTCTTCTTCTCTCCTCTTTGTGCCATTCCAGGCCCCTAGACTAGTAGCTGTTCCCTACCGCCTTAGTAAACCTTCCTGGAGTCAGCTTCCCAGACACACCCAAAAGTGTGCTTGATTAATCCCCTGGGTGCTTTATAATCCAATTAAGTAGACAACATTAATGTCACACGTCCATTCGGGAAGAACTACAAATGTTCTTTGCTTGGACTGAAATTCAAATTGGTCCTATCCTAATCTATAAACTATTTGAAATCTTCTGGTTATTATAGATTTACGACTTTGAAGTCTGACATCCTCACATTCCCTATTCTGAAAATTTCCTGGAGATAGAGCACGAAGTAACTTCTGCAGAAACACAGAATCTTATTTTTCAGAGAAAAGTATGATTAAGCCAAAATGTGAATTGTGTCTACTTCACTTTGGAAGCCTAAGGAAATATGGATAACTATGAATAACTTTGGAAAATTAGGCTTATAATACATGCCAATTAAATTTAATGAGGAAGATGACTCATTTGGAATTAAAAATAAATAAATAAAAGGTTTTTCCCAAATTGAGAGATTGTTTCATCATCAGGATGTATGAGAAGGGCAGATGGGGTAAGGCAATTTAATGCTAACAATCTTAAAATGCTCATTAGCTAAACTCTGTTTTTTTCTAGAAATGGATTTTCCTTTGAAATATCCAAGTAAAGTCCAGCTATTAATGCAAATTAGTGTAGTTGATTAAATTTAATCCTAGCAACCCTGTGTGCAGACCATGCATTAAAATGCTGAGGAAACTTCTGTGAACTTTTACCTCTTCTGACCCAGGGTGATTTGCAAGTCATGGGGTTTGCCATAGCAAGATATTAATTCAGAGACCTTGGTTTGTTTGTTTTATGTCTTAAATAATTTATCACAAGAATTTAAATATTCACAGAATTAAAGAGAATGTCATAATGATACTGATGTAGCCATCAAATAGCCTTGCTTCTTGATTGGTCAGTCTTATTGTAGACATTAGACCCTTCGCTCACTCTAGCTATGTGAAAACGAAGCCCAGATACCATAAATATTTCATTTTGAAGTGTTTTTGTACATCTCTATTAGATAAGGACTTTCCTTTCAAAGCTACCTATGACTCCATTGTCACATCAAGAACGAATTTTCTTGATTTGCGCTTAATAATTTTGCTTGCATTAAGCCAGGGAGATTTGAACACAAATCATAAATCTCATAATTATGTCTTTTGACTTAAAGTTCACATTATATTTCACCACTAATGAACATGATGTGCTATGTTCAAACCTATTCAAGTTCATGACTGACGTTTGTTTAATAACTACTTCCTTAATCTGATATCAATATTTCTCTTATGTCAACATTTCTCTAAGCAGTTTTTGACTGATGAAATAGATATCTGGATGAGTTGTTCCGCTCTTTTTTTTTTACAAAGCAAACTTCAAGTTCATTAAGAAAAAAATAGAATAAATTTAAGCACTGGGACAGGAGAGAAGCGGGGGGAGGAGAGGGGAGAGAAAGGAGGAGAGGTACTTCTCAGGAGGAAGAGTTACTGGGGACATCCTTCCCTGCTACTGTGTTTTTATGGAAGTTTGACCTCAGAAAGGAATGCAAACATGGACTAGCATGGTTGAGACTTCATTTGGCAATTTGAAACTCTTTCTCAGCTGTTCTCAAAGAAGGGCTCCTAGAGTAGTATTTCTATGCTTGAAATAAATGCTTGGAAGCCTAGATTCTATTTTCTAAGCAGTGACATTATCAGAGTCATTTTAAAAAACCATTAACCATGGCTCAGTGCCAGTTAGAGATTTGGAAACTGAGGGTTTGCAGGGCGGCAGTAGTATACACCTTTAATCCCAGCACTTGGCAGGCAGAGCCAGGCGGATCTCTGTGAATTCGAGGCTAGCCTGGTCCACAGAGCGAGCTCCAGGACAGACACCAAAACTACACAGAGAAACCCTGTCTGGTAAAACCAAAAAAAAAAAAAAAAAAAAAAAAAAGAAAACTAATTGAGGGTAGCCTAGGTCCTTTTCTGATGTGAATCAGTGAGTAACTATTAAAAGGCCAGAGAGATGGCTCAGTGGTTAAAGTCATCCACTGATCTTCCGGAGGACCAGAGTTTGGCTCCCAGCACCCATGTTTGGTGACTCACAACCTCCCACAACTCCAGATCCAGGGGATCCAATGCTGTCTTCTGTCACTTGCAGACACCTGCACGCACATGGCATATGCTCACAGAAAATGAAAACTGAATAATGGTAATCCTACTATCAAGGTCCATTCATCTTCTATAGGTTTATGCTTGCTTTACAGAAATCCTGTGGAAGGTTTTAGATACATTAGAAACACATGGGTAAAGCTTCTGGTGAATATAAAATAGAGAATTTTAAGGAAAATAATAGGATCTGTAGAGCTTTATGAGAACCTTTTCCATTTCTCCTGAATCCAGAAAGGTCTACTGTCATATTTAACAGGCTTTAACTCAAGGTATGATATTGCATTATGGATCTATGTTAGCCAGAATTAAAGGCCACAGGGAATTTTCAAGACATACTGGATGTTTTATGGTGATGTCGGTGCCTTTGAGAGTATGCTGTGCCAAAGCCATAAGGGCTTTGTCGTCCACCAAGCATGGGGTGAATCTTGCTTTTCTTTTTGCACTTCATGTGTAGATGGCCAATTGTATCTGTCAACAGAGGTGAGGCTATTCTGACATAATACAACCACCTGTCATGGAAACTTATATCTCACTCACAAAAAACGTGCTGAGGGCCAAGAATTCTGTATGAGGACAGCTGTCCTACATGTGTTGGTAGAGTTATTCTGATTTGCTTCAGATTTCTTTGAATATTTCTAAAATTCTATACTCAGTATCACTATTTTGGTATAGAGACAAAAATGGTATCATTATTGCTAAAACTCTATGCTCAGTATTCACTATTTTAGTGTAGAGACAAAAACGGCATCATTTGTCCCCGTCTGCTTCTGCACACACACACCCCCATGTCTTCTCTGCATCAACATGACCTTCCATGAAGACATGAAGACTTCTAAAGAGGAAGCATGGAGAAAGGTGAACTGGTTGCCTAGTGCCTCCACAGGGGAGTGGCGGGTGTCCCTTCTACCCCCGTTTCATCAACCATAGTAATTCCTTCCTAGCTACATAAAAGTGAAGCAGAGTGGGAAACAAAATACTGTGGGTGTGTCTGGCAGTCTTAGTTGGTCTCACTAATGACTGTTACAACAGTTGAGTCCATCTTGTTTCTTTGAGCATTGCTGAAATTTTCTATTTTTTGGCCACCATTTTTGATGAGACAGAAAAGGGACACTCTTTTTTTGATCTTTTTTTCTTTTCTTTTCTTTTCTTTTCTTTTCCTTTTCTTTCCTTCCTTCCTTCCTTCCTTCCTTCCTTCCTTCCTTCCTTCCTTCCTTCCTTTTTTTTCCTGTCTTTCTATACAGAAGCAGATGTTTCCCCCAGGGGTTATATATTTCTGTATGAGTTTTGATGGTTTCATATCAAATCTTTCCCAAGTGTTTTTGTTGATACACACCACCCAAGATCTCATTAAAGTGCAGGTTCTAGGTCAGTAGGTCTCAGGTGAGGCCCAGGTGATGAGGGTTCTGCTGACCTGGAGTACATCCTTCAGAGAGCCAGACTTTGGTCTATCACTCCCTTTACAAGTGAAGCCTTGTGAGCCCGGTTGAATTCACATAGAAACTGAGGCCATCCCTTTTCCTTCTTCCTTACTTCTGAATTAAGGGCAGAGTCTCAGAGTGACAGTTGTCAAACATGTGGGAAGTCTGTCAATGCAGCTCAAAGCAAGCTTCTAAAGGATAATTGGCTTCGTATTCACTCACTTTAAAAGAGGACAGTTAGGGATAAAGGAAACCTAATTGAACACTGTGAGTGTTCCACAAAATGCCAGCATCTCATTAGAGAGGGGCCCACACAGCAGGGGCACTGAAGGGGAGAGGAGATACTGAAAACATCTTTATACTCTTGGCTCTTAAGAGCCCTTCCTCAGATCAAATGTAATTTGTGCTGAGGAGGCAGTGACGGTCGGTCTCAGAGTCTGAGCTCTTGTTATCATGCTTCAATTTTGCCTAATTATTAATAGAACACTTATTTTTTCCCTGATCCTTTACTAATTAAGATTTTTGCATGTTTTCAGCATTGCACTTAGCACTTCGGATTTCAGATGAGCTGCCATTTGGCTTCAAGATGCAGATTGGCTGCCGAGAGCTGTATTAGGGCTGTGTGGATGTGCGTGTGGGCAGAAAGGAATCTGGACACCGTGAGAGCACTTACAGGCACTTTTCATTAGCCCCAGAAGCTGTTTTTTATTCCTTGCTCATTTGTAATGCTAGCCCATGATGGTAGAATGGGTGTACCACCATAAATTAAAAGCCCTGCCTTAGACTTCTTATTCTGTAGGTGTAATTCAAAGAACTGTCGCAAGGAATACCAAAGCTATATATTCTTCTTTATAGCAACTGTCATAAAAAAATCCCAATTACTCTAAATTACCACAAAATCACTTCAGAATCCACCCCAGACCTGTGGCCCTTGATTTTCTTGCATTTAGTTCAAAGGGCAGGGGACAGAGTAATAAGTTGGGGGGTATATTATATAGCAGTTACATTTTTCATGATCAAAGACGCTTTAGTTTACAGCTTCCTTCCTTTGAACTAATTCACTGAAGGAGACAATAACTCTAGGTCCCTGCCTTATTAGGCTGACAACCAATTTCTAGAGCTTGGGCATATTTCACTTTCCTTCTATCATTAAAATATTTAAAACTATAATTTAAATCTTAGAAAATGCATGATTTTATGTAATGGACTGAAGGTCATGGGTATGAGCCTAAAGGAACCCACAATGCTTGCAGGTAGCCTTTAGTGAAGTCACTCATGAGGTTCATGTGAAGACAAGGATGAAGGCAAGAGAATGCACCAGAGTCCTCATGACCCACCAACCAAGCAAGAGTCCTTGTCATACCAGGCTGCATTGGAAGGCATTGTCTGGAAACTTAAAGACATTTCTCTTATCCTGTGAAGGCTAAACTCTGCTTTCACCGTCAACAGACTGGCAGGGGAAGAGCAACCCAAGAATTCAGAACATTCCCCTGGGTGTGTAAGCAAGTTAGGCAAAGATGGGCTCAGGATCATTGAGAGGAAAAGGCTCTAGCATGCTCTCTCCTTACACAGACAGAGGTGGCACTTCCCACTGGTTTCGGCACCTTACTGGATCCAAGTGCTTCCGATACAGCCTTCCTTGTTCGCAGAGCAGTGTGTTCTAGGGAACCGTTCACAGACCCTAGGAAATATGAGGGAAAGGATAGCTTTAAATCTCAGAATTCTTTAAGGTACAGTAATCTAAGGGGCAGAGAGAGAGAGAGATTTAAGAACTTGGGGGATTTTAGGTTTCAGGCTCAGCCATAGATTCAGGGGTAGTTGTGAGTCTCAGCTGCCTTTTGAGGTTTGTGGTCTGCATGCTGAAGCACTAGGTAAATCCTGTGTGTTTAGCAGGGGCTTAAGAACATTTGGTAGGGTCCCTGAGAGGCAAAAAAGAAAAATAAAAAAATAAAAAAAATAAAGCTGGAGCTGCTGCAGTAACCCATGGAACTGTAAGATGGATGAAGCCAAGAATACTGGAAGCTATATAGGTATAAATTCCAAGCTCAGTGAGACAGTTCTCTTTTTCCACTTATTGATTGTGGATAAAGATGCATTAAGTTAGTAAAAAGACAGAAATTCCATCCATGCATCCATCTAACACATTGACCTATTCTTGCATTCACACATTTCATCTATCAAGAGCAAAACATGGGCATTTATGGATTATGTTTTTCATTCTCTAACAGTCTCTGTTCTGGTATTTTTTTTTTCTCCAAGGCACAATTAATGTGCAGTAGTTGATTTTTCTTTTTTTTTTTTTTTTTTTTTTTTTTTTTTACCAATTATAAATATATTTTCATTTACAAAACATATTTCATCCGATACATAAAACAAATAGCTGGGCATATTAATGGGTATCAGGTTAAACATTTATTTCCATAGATATTAATCTCTTTCTACATGGGCACAAAATTCTTTAATCTATCCTTTCTAACATTTGAAATTCATATTGCATTATTATCTATAGTCATTCTACTGTGCAAAATAGCGCATTGGAATGTCTTTCTTCCATCTAACTTGGTACATGTTGAGCAGTCTTTCTCCATCTCCCACTTCCTTCTTCCCCTTTGGAAACCACCACTCAATTTACATAAGACCAACATTTTAGATTCTGTAGATGAGTGAGATCATGTGATGATTCCATGTCTGGACTATTTTACTTAACGCATGATCCCCATTTTCATTGGCACAGTCGCAAAGGATAAGATTTTATTCATCTTATGCCTGAACAGTATTACATCGGGGACACAGTCCACATTTTCTTCATCTGTCCATCAGATGATAGATGCTGAGGTTGTCTCCATTTCTTGGCTACCATGAATATTGCTGCAGTGAACATGGGTTGGTGGATATTTTTTCAATACAAGGATTGCATTGTCTTTGGGTATATAGATTATCTGATCATTCTATTTTTAGTTTTTGTGAGGCACCCTCATACTGTTTTGCATAGTGGCTATACTGGTCTGCATTCCACCAATACCAGGATTTTAAGAGTTTCTTTTTCTTCTCTTCCTCACCAACACATGCTAGCCTTACTCTTTCTGATAAGAGCCATTCTTACTGGGATGCTGTAATATCTCACTATGATTTTTATTTACATTTCCCTGACATTGGGTGGCATTGAGCAGTGTTTTTATGTGCCTGCTGGCCAAGAGATATGTTTTTACAAATGCATTTTTCAAGGAGTTGGGATGGATAGTATGGTGCACAGAACTTGGATCAAATAAACTTTCAAAGGCCTTGTATTCCCGAACTCCCAATCACATGGTTATCCTCCACACTTGGAGTACAGTTAGCCCTTCTAGTTCTCTGTATTTGTGAACTCAGTCATCCTCAGATCAAAACTATGAAAACAAATGGTCACATATGTATGCAACATGCACAGATTTCCCTTTACCATTATTCCCCAAACAATACTGACAGCCATTTGTATCCCATTTATATTATGTTAGACCTTACAAGCAATACAGAGAGATTTATTTATTTTTGTATATCAGGCTGGTCTTGAACTCCTGATACTCTAGCCTCTACCTCCTGAATATTGGGATCATAAGCATGTACCATGACCAGAGATGAATTTTAGCCTTTGTATTATGGGTAATGATTCTTACATATGCTAGGTAAATGCTCTTCCAGCCCCCAGAGATAATTTTAAAAATACACAAGAGAATGTGACATTACATGTGACTACTGTGACATCTTATATAAAGGACTTAGCCAAAAGGGAGTCTAGAACCAATCCACCACAGATACTGAGGAAAGACTGAGTTAAATATCAGTGCGGTTTTTAAGATTTATTTTCATTTGCAATGGATGAAAGTCTGAATCCCCTAAAATCCATGTGTAAATTCCTAACACTCAATATGATAGAGTGTGGCTATTATAGAGATAATTACCATTGGGATCATAATCATGGGATCCTGGCCTGACAGGCATAGTCTATTTATAGGTAGACACACAGAGCTCTCTTTCTGCATCAGGGAGCACTGTTCCCCCACAAATGCTCCAAGATGAGGTCATACTAGCACACACAGGGATGGGGTCACAGAGAAGTTCTCAGAATGAAAGCTGCCTTACCAAATCATTTGATTTTCCTTGATGCTTGGAGTACCAGCATCATAGACTCCCCATCCTCTAGAACTGTAAGAAACACATTTCTGTTGTTTAAGCCACTCAGCCTTTGCTCATTTGCTATGGCAGTCCGAACTGATTAATGTATCACTCTTAACTCTCAAGGCATGAATTATACATGGAAATGGCCTATATTTAAGACTGCTTTTTCTTCATAGAGGAATATCTGAGAACGTCCAAGGAAGATTTTTTTTTTCATAGATACTCCAAAACACCAAATTTGATGTAAATTTTCTCAGTAGGGGTATTTTGTTGTTGTGACTTGTTTTTGTTGTTATTATTTATTCAGCTTTTGATATTTTTTTCCTTTATTTTCTTAGATGTTTCTTGATGGTTCTATCAGTATTTTCTAAAACTGATAATACTTAAATAGAATTGATCTTTTCAAAAGACTTTGAACTTAATCAGCTCTTCTCAGTGTTGTTTAGGCGATCTGTTCTTAACAGCTGAATGCCTCTGTTTGACCTTTCCTGGTCACGTGTGCCCTTCCCACCCCTTGTCCAGCCAGCAAAGTTATGTTTCTTTTCTTCCTGCCCATATGCTACATGGCCATGGTTTACTATATGCCCACTGTATGCCATGTGTCCACTATAATTGTACCACATGTCCACTATATACCTCATGCCACTGTATGACATGCATCCACTATATGCCATGTGTCCACTATGTGCTGTATGTCCACTATACCATGTGTCTACTCCTGCACCACGTTTCCACTGTATACCATGTCTCCACTGTATACCCCATGCCCACTGTATAATATGTATCCACTTTATACCATGAGTTCATTTCATCACTTACTACTTAATCTCATACACCATTTTGCCATTAATAAACCATAAGCATTATTTCTGTTCTCATCTTGTGTGACTCTTGAATTGCACTCAATATGGTCACTGCCTTGAAACAGACCTGACCCTGCTTCCCACTAAGTCTTTCCAGTGAATGTCTGTGCTTCTCTGCTTGTGCTTCTCCTCTGCAGACTCAGCTACTCCTTGTCTTTAGGTCAGAAAGCTTTCTAAGCTTGGTTCCCATCTGCTCCTCTCCTTCCACTGTAGTCTCTGCTTAGGAAATTGCATTTATGCTAAGACGTTAATCACTTCCCATCAATGAGTGACTCAGAAATGTCTGTCTACTGACAGGATCTCTTGGGACTTTACATTGCCCTCCTTCTGTTTTTTCTTAACTGCTATATGGTTAACTTCAAGATATATCAAGATCAAAGAGGTACAGTTAACTTACAGGCTCTTACTTCAAACTCGTCTTTCTGCTTGGGCTTTTGTTTTTTTATGACCTCACCATTCTTCTAAGATATGCCATGTAGAATCTTCGGAATTCTTGTTACCTCATTCCTTTCATCATTATTTTTACCAATTCTAAATATTGTTCATTCCAAAACATTAAAGTGCTATTATATACCAGGTACCATTCTTAGGGCCAGTCACACTTGATAATAAGAAATCCCAGTTGTAGCCATCATCTGTTCCATCAATTCCATCCTTATGCAACCTGCCCTCTTAATGCCATCCATTCTACTCCAAGCTGTCATCACCTCTCACTATATAGCAATGATTTGCCAGGCTTACCCACACAATTACTGGAACGGCCTTTCCAAGAGCTGAAAATTAGAGTCCACTTCACCCACCACAGCATTAGCTCCAGCCTCCTCAGTATTCTTTAACTTTAAATGAACATTTGTATTGTTTCATCTTTCCATTCCTAGTACTAGCCCTTCCATTGTCATGTCCAAATGTGTTCTGTCTTCCCTTCCTTAGGGCCTCCCTGCTGACTCTCTGATGACTCCTTTCTGTCTGTAGGGTCTTACCATGCCCTGGCTGCTCTTCCCTGGCCTTTTCTCTAGCTTCAACTCCAATCATGCCTCTGTGTGCTCCTTCTTCTCCTGTCTTTCCATCTCATGTACACAAGTACTTTTAACATCGTTCCTTCCTTCCCTTTTACCATTGGTAGTACTACTTCATAGCTCCCCATGCACCTCTTTCTTGTACACAAATACTCTCTTCATTTTCCCAACTAGATCTAATTCTGTTTCTACACAGAGTCATGGAGCAGGGCCAGGCCTTTAATTTCTTTCTGCAGAATTTGCAATGCTACAAGCAGAGTCTGATACATATTAGAAATTAATTAATATTTATAAATGAACAAATAGTTTTAATCTCATTTTTATGATAATGAATTGTGCAGGACTTTTGTTATTTGCTTGCCATGAAGACAGTCATTAGGTATTGTGGTCCTTTATCGATACTTCTCCTAGGTTCCATCTAGATGATTGTCTTTGTCCCAAACTGACCTTTCAGCCAGTTTCATGTGGGCACTGTCATTTCTAGTATTTAAGATGCAGCCCAGAGCCTCAGACTGTTTACCTGAAACCGATGATAATCATTGAGGAACATGTAAATTAACATCAATTACTTGCATTTATCAAGATTTTCATTTAAACTCATACTTGAGTTGCATACAGTTGCATAAATTATTTTTAAAACTGATTTTCACAGGAGAAAACCTTGTAATTAGACTGAGGTGAAAAGATGACTGACAGAGAGGAAGATGGAATTATTTCTGTTACTTGATTTAGAAAAATGCCCAAACAGTTTGGTTATGGTCTTGTGAGTTTGCCAAAATCAGATGCTAAAATTTGACATGCTTGACATGTGTGAAATTACACACCCACATACACACACACACAGACACACACACACACACACACACACATTTGTAAGAATAAGAACCCTGGATACAAAAAAAAAAAAAAAAAAATCTAGAGCTTATTAGAAATAAAAAATACTCAGTTTTTGTTTTACTCATGGTGACATACGGTGGACACATGATATTGGAATCCTTCTCTTCCTGATTAAATTGGATCATATGGGGTCTGGAAGAATTAA
>CABHPH010148778.1:8939-23769 GCA_902168325.1 Peromyscus nudipes | reverse complement strand
CACACACACACACACACACACACACACATACACACACACACACACCCCTCTACTGTTCCTGCATGTGTGAGTGAGGCTGTTTTCCTTTCTATCTTTTAGGGACTCTTCCAGCAAAATGAGATCAGCCTGAGAATTTTCTCAGGAAGAGCTGCATGAAGGTGTTTTTTTAATAGTTCTGGCAATGTTTCAGGCTTGTTTTCTGCTTTTTCTCTTGACTTTGTCTAAAACTGTCTCCTAGCTAATTTGGGGGAGCAAGCTAAAGTGTAGTTGGAAGTTTTCCTGTGTCCTGCCAGGTCCCACAGCCACTTGGATCCAATTAAACACACAGAAGCTTATATCAACTATAAACTGTATGGTCTATGGCAGGCCTCTTGCTAGCTAGCTCTTATATCTTAAATTAACCCATTTCTATTAATCTATGTTTTGCCATGTATTCCATGGCTTTACCGGTCTGTTGGCATGTTGCTACTCCTTTGGCGGCGGCTGGCATCTCTTCCTGCCTTGTTCCTGTCTCTCTCTTTGAATTTCCCGCCTCCCTCTAAGATGCCTTGCCATAGGCCAAATGGCTTTATTTATCAACCAATCAGAGCAACACATATTCACTCAGAAAGACATTCCCCTATCACTAAAGTGCATGAGATGTTTGTAAAACTAGTAAGAAGAGTAAAGGTCAGTCTGAAGTTCTAGAAGGCTGTGGGTAACAATGCCAGGTGCCTGCAGCAGGAAGACTTCTGGTTGCCTCGTGTTGTTTGACAGACACCATTTCTTCCTGTGCAGAGCTGGCCCGCTTGCTTGGACACTCTGCTGTGGGTGAGTCTGGTCCTGGAGGCAGAGGTGGACCTACTGGAGACACCTTGGGCACTCCGACTGCCTCTGATCAAACAGGATTTTCCTTATGGAGCTCAAGTGTTGGTGAGGAGAGGACTTGTGACTTGTCTTTGGATGAGCACTTAGTAGGACAGCAGCTGGTGTTTCCTTAAAGATAACATGACAGGGGCCACATGCCCTCTTCCAGAAGAGAAGAAATGTGAGTTCCCACCAATCATGAGACAATTTCCTTCATCTATTGTTGTTTCTAATGAATATTTCATGACCAGTTAACTCGCAGTCTGTTGTCCTTCTAATAAAGAAGATATTATAATCAATAAAATGTATTTATTGCCCTCATTTTAAAGTCTTAATTAAGGACCCATCCCTCATGGAAGTCCTTTTGACAATACCATTACAAGTGTAAACAAAGAGGCAGGAAGCCTTTGTCCTTCAAAAAGACAACTTTCTCTATTATCCGAGCCCATTAAGTGTGCTTCTTCAGTGTTTGTGAAACCATGTAACAAGCTTGTTAGGAGAAGGAGAAAGAGTATAATTCAGTAAGAAAAACAGGAAAACTGTTCATTCACTGAGAATTCTGCACATTATGGACAGAACTGTTGCTAAACTTGAGGAATGCAGAAATTTCTGTATTGCGGCTTCAGAGTCAGAGATGCAGTACTGCCCAAACAGAGGGGTAGCCCGGGCTCCCACTCCCTAAGTAGAACAGGCCCTGAGAAACGGAGTTTAGAACGTTCCAGACCACTTTAAACAGGCATACCACACAGAGTCCTGCGTCAATTAAGAATGAAGATGCACTTTGAGGAACATGTCATGCGGTGATTTTGTCACTACGCAACGTCTCGGCATTTCTGAAGTTCTTCCGGAAGAACAGCTATGTTAGTTATCCCCAGGCTTTGAGATCGTAGGGGACCACTGTTGCCTCTGTGGACCCTTGTTGACTGCGATGTGGTTATGTGAGTCAGGATTGTGTGTCTTTAAAAAATACATTTATTAATTTATTGTGTATGTGCATGTGTGCATATGCACACACATGCCACAGTGCATGTGTAGAGGCCAGAAGCCAACTTTTAGGAATTAGTTCTCTCTTTCCACCATGTGACATCAGGATTGAAGTTAGGTCGCCAGGCTTGGTGGCAAGTGTTCCACCCCTTGACCCATCTCACTGGCCCATGATTATTTCTTTCTTTTTTTTTTTTAAGATTTATTTATTTATTATGTACACAGAAGAGGTTGCCAGATCTCATTACAGATGGTTGTGAGCTACCATGTGGGTGCTGGGAATTGAACTCAGGACCTCTTGAAGAGCAGTCGGGGCTCTTAACCTCTGAGCCATCTCTCCAGCCCCCCATGATTATTTCTAAATCCACAGTTTTCATTCTTTTATTTTTCATTCTTTTATTTTTTATTCTTTCATAATCTCATACTTGTATAAAGAACCGTGAGCATATATCTCCTCATTATCCTCTCTTAATTCCCTCCTCCCACCCCTGTTGACTGTCTCCTTCCTAACAAGTCTCCCTCTTACTTTGTTTGTTTGTTTATTTATTCTCTTACTGGAAGCTGAAGTTCTGAGTTCTAGGAGCTGGAGTCTGTCATGCTCTGTGCCATTGAAGATGCCCTGTAAGGCGGAGGAGCTAGTAGGTAGGTGGTTAAAAACAGCCAGAGTAAGTGTTATATTCTGAAGCAAAGTGAAGTTGAGGGGCCTTTCTGTGTGTTTAGGGCTCTTGGCTCTCCTGACAGCAAAGATGGAGGGAACCCCAAGCTGTCTACTCACTGCTGAGCTGCAGGGACTGAGCGTTCATGAGATTTCCCCTAGCATCTGCTGTGTTGTCAGTCACCTTGGAATAAGCCATTCTGCCTCATGGCATTAAATTCAAATATAAAATAGTCTAGTTGAATTTTAGAGAAATTCCACTCTGTTTCACTGGAAAAAAAGAAGGGAAAAAGAATTTAAACAGCTGGCTCAAGATGGCACGGTGAGGTGGCAGACTTTCGGTGGGGATTCAGTCATCCTGCTGTGGCTTGGGGTAGAGGGAGAAAAACTGGCGTCTGAGCACTCATTTGGCCAACGGCTGTTGAAGGTTCTGTGCCAGGTGACAGCTACTCCATGGATTCCGGGTGCTTAGTCATCAGGGGCACATCCAAAGTGGGTACGATGCACCCCACTAATCAAAAAGAGAAGCAAAGAGAGCATCCTTCCCAGAAGATTGCAGTTAATATCAAAATCCAATTTCTACTGTCTCATCACCGTCTACCAAAGGATAAAAGGAGAATTCCTTTAGAATATGTTAAAATTGGGTTGATTTTGATTATTTTGGCAATAAAACCATTGGAAAAGCAGTAAGGTAAAACCTACTAAAATCTTGACGATCTTCAGGATTCTAATTATGTTTTATATAAGTTTCCTTTGATTCTATCAAATTCACTGTGGTAATCACTTGTATAAATTTTTAGTAATGTGTCTTATGAATATAAAACGTAGGAGTAGAATGTTCAATAGAAATAATCCTTACCGGGTGGCGGCGGCGGCGGCGGCGGCGGCGGCGGCGGCGGCGGCGGCGCACGCCTTTAATCCCAGCACTCGGGAGGCAGAGCCAGGTGGATCTCTGTGAGTTCAAGGCCAGCCCGGGCTACAGAGCCAGTTCCAGGAAAGGCACAAAGCTATACAGAGAAACCCTGTCTCAAAAAACAAAACAAAACAAAACAAAACAAAACAAAACAGAAATAATCCTTACTTGATAATTCTGAAAGGTAAAATTATTTCATCAGTTATCTTTTCTTCATGTAAGGAGTAACCAATGGGCTGGTTTTTATTGCTATTTCTGCTCATTGGTGTCTTGTCAAAACTTAATGAAAGGGCAAAAAAACCCGAAAATGTTAAAAGGACAGTGAGAACATACCAAAACCAAGAGAGGCATACTTGTATATTCTTATTTTCACACTACTCAACTGGTCTTTGGTGAATAAAATGGACAATAAACTAAGAGCAATGTCTGCCCAATGACCTTTATTTTTCCTGAAATTAAACAATGTAAAAATACGCAGTGTTGTGCCATCTGGTGGTTCCATGTGGATCAACACACTTGAGTGGCAAATCTTGTTGTAACTTGAGTCATTCCAGTATTTCTTTAAATATGAATTCTCTCCTCCTTGAAGAGGTCTATTTTATTACTGCAAGTAATACCAGATACCATTATTCTTTTTGGATATTAAAATATAATATTTAAAGTTAAAATATATCTGCTAAAGTGCTTTGTGGTTCTTGTGTCCTATAGATTGTTGGCTGTTTTCCTCTTTGCTCATGGGGCTCTCTGAGGTCTGCATACTGCTGCCACTGAGCACTGCTGGAAAGAGTGTGGTCCCTAGCGTCTCCTCAAGAAAAGATCCAAACTAAAAATTCCAAGAGCAGTTTCTGCTGGCTGTGTCTTGCTTTGATATCATGCAATTGATGTATAATTGAAAAATTGTAAGTCAAGCCGTCATACATTAGGGACAGCATGTATTTCTCATCAAAACACATTAGGTGTTATTAATTGTGCCAGAGTAAGGGGACATAAAAAATAGCCCTTAAGCTTCTCATGTACCTTTTATAAGCTGTAGTCACAAGTGTGTTCAAAGATATATGTAGTTCTCCCTATTATTTTTATGGGATGAATAATGCTTCCCTATTTATTCAACAAAGTCTTAATCCCCAGAGCTTCAGAGTATCATCTGGTATGGGGGGGGTTATCATACTGAGAATACAATTAGTTAAAATGAGGTCATTAAGGTGAGTCTTAATGGAACATGATTGCTGTCCTTATTAAAATTTGAACACAGAGACATGCTCATAGGGAAAACACCTGTGAACATGATGTCAGAGATGGGCTGCTATGTCTAGAAGCTGAGGAGGCATGCTGAAGATTGCCACCATTTCACCAGAAGTAGAAGAAGGATGAAACTGATCCTTTCTCAGGAGGAACCGATCTGGTAGATATGCTGATCTTGGATTTCTAGCCTTCAGAAATCCTGGGAGCTGGAAGTTGTAAGTTCACTGGGTGTGGTTAAATAATCTGTAAAATCTGTATCAAAAAGTTAGCTTAAAACTTATAACAAAAATTGATATTTAAAAAATCTATATATAGTTAACTTTAATTTGCTACAGCATATTATATGTGATTCAATTCTTGTTTAAGGTGTGTGTGTGTGTGTGTGTGTGTGTGTGTAACTTGGATTCAACTCTTGTTTAAAAAACAGTCTACTAGGAAGTAGACTTTTTTGTTTGTTTGCTTGTTTGTTTTTTTGAGACAGGGTTTCTCCGTGTAGTTTTGGTGCCTGTCCTGGATCTCGCTCTGTAGATCAGGCTGGCCTGGAACTCACAGAGGTCCACCTGGCTTTGCCTCCTGAGTGCTGGGATTAAAGGTGTATGCCACCGCCACCGGCGAAATAGATGTTTTTAAATAGCAACCATGTGACTTCCATCTTCGCTGCTGTCCTCAGTAGGATAGAAGCAAACATGTGGCTGGCAGTCATCTTTACTAAGGTTAGAGAGTACATGCCATGTGACTTCACTACCATCTTGAGTAAGATGATCGATCTCATAGTATAAAGCAACTTAAATAACAAGTATAAAACTTCGTAGTCCTACTGAACTCTCTGTTTATCATTGTACTTCCCTTTTAGCCTAAGGAGACAATAGCAGGTCTCTAAGATGTTTTGGATTAGTATGGATTTTTGTATGATAAATTCCTAAGGTTGTAGAAGTTTATTCAGATTAACAAAAGTTGATTTAGAGACTTACATGTAACTACTTACGTCTTTGACAGCTGTGTTCAACACCAGGCTTCTAGAAAATTTAAGTAAGTAACAACACGTGTTTGATAAATAAAGTATGTTTAACAAATACGGTTTATAAATTCCTAAGATCTATTCAGGTTAACAGTAACTGACCTGAAGATGTATGTTTAGCCTCTTTGTCTTTGCTAACTTTGTTAATATGTTTTCAAGGTTAAGCCTAAAGCAAGTAACTAAAAACAAATAAGGTTTGTTTAAAATCAGGTATGCTGAATACAAAATGGTCCTCAAACACTTCAGAGATCTGCGGAATATGGCATTTAATACATTTATGAAAAAACTTCCCATGATAGACAGAAATGCCAGCTCCTAGTGGTAGCCCTGAGGTCTCCAAAGAAGACTGATGGTGTGTCAGTGATGCCACCTGGATTGCAGGAATGCTAATCACTGAAAAATCTGCCCCATGCCTCACCTGCTGCTAGGACCCTGTAACAGGTAGGGACTGAAGGATGCTGGGAGAACCTGGCAGCCAGCATCCACTTTGGTGTGTTAATAGGCATCTCAGTTAGCCCTTTGTCCCGGGGCTGAGACCTAACAGAAGTCTGAGCAAGGGTTGAGCAAGATTGGTTCCTTGGGCATGGATTTCCTCAGCCCTGGACTGTGGGTCCTCAGCAGTACCTCTGGAGTTGGCAAAAACAGAGAAGGAGATGTGCTGGCAGGCTCCTGCCCCACGGGGGGATATTTCTGATATGTACTGTATGCTAAGTCAGTTATGCAACTAAGTAGTTCTGCGGCATGTACAATTATTGCCCTAGTCCGACCTCTGTCTTTTTATTTGTTAAATGGAAGAGCAGATCCATAGGCCCCTTCCAGCTCCTTATGTCCATCATCCAAGGAAATGCTTTTTTCTTAAAGGAACATTAAAAAGGAGTCGAGTTTGTCAAAGTGTTGGAACATACTTAACTGTCTTTATGGTATGGATCAAAAGAATCAAAAAGCTGTTGCCTCTCGGGAAGCTTTATCACCCTCACTTCTTAGCAGAAGCTGCAGTTTAATATGGTTATGGTACGTCTTAATGAGGATGCCCTAATTTAGGAGGGCGCTCATCATGATGATCACTACAAAGATCACTGATTTGAGAAATGGTTCTCGTCTTAATGGGTGCTGAGAATGAAGGCTGGCTGATTGCTTCTTTCCTGGGCTGGGAGTGTTGATGTTTGCTCTGCTAATTGTACTTAATTTACTGTGAAGGTTTTTTTTTTCTTTTTTTTCTTTCTTTACCCAGAAACTCCTGTTGCTGGTGCTATTGGGCAAAATACTGAACTTGAACTCTTATGCCATGTGAGACTGTAGTGAAGGCTTGAAGTTATCTTTAATTTCCTGAGGAAGTGAAGTGGAGTCCCCCCACTGTTTTCCTCTGCTCTCCACATTGCTGTTTTTAGACCTGTCAATAACTTTACTGGTGAGCTGGCAGTAGTGCCAGTAGTTATCGAATGGAGTAGTTATCGAATGGATGGTTCTAGAATGACGCACACTGAGACTCAGTGGAAGGCTGGGTTTGTAGGAACAAAGGTCAAGAACTACAGTGAGAGGAAATCAGACAATCCAGGGGCAAAAAAGATAGTAGACCCACTGAGCTTGTGGAAAGCTTTGCAGAGCAGTGTATGCTTATCCGGACTTTATACGTGGGCTGAGGAAGAGACTCAGTCTTGGGTCCCTTTTAGGAGAGCGAGGGTCAGAGGGAGGTCGGTGGCAAG
Organism: Peromyscus nudipes; assembly: GCA_902168325.1. NCBI lineage: Eukaryota > Metazoa > Chordata > Mammalia > Rodentia > Cricetidae > Peromyscus > Peromyscus nudipes. The sequence continues at coordinate 16,408 of CABHPH010148778.1, read as the reverse complement.
AGTCTGAATTGAAGGTTTTTGGTTTAGACACCCCCCATTCCCCTGCATACCAGAAACATACCTCAACACACCCAGGAACCAAATAAATCCTATTTTTTTTTCTATGAGATATTGTGGCCCACAGAAGCTGTGGCTTGGCCCCATGAGTCAGTTTCTCTTATCTCCTCCATGATTGTATAAGGAGATTTTAATTACCCCAAATGGAGAGTATGGGCAGCTCTTGTCAGCTTCCTTCTGTTAGGGTTTGTTTCTCAAAGATCCACAGGCTTGGTTGCCAGCCTAGCGCTGCTGGGAAGTGGTCAGGTCTTAAAGATATGGGGTCCATGGGCAGAAGTTAGGACATGAGGTTTTCCCTTAAAAAGCATGTTGGTGCCTGGTTACTCCTCTGTTACCTTTGATACTCAGATGCCATGGGATGGATGATTTTCATCACCACACACTCCCTGCCATGATGTTCTGGCACAGACCCAAAAGGAACAGAGCTAAATGACCACAAACTAAAACCCTGGAAATCATGAGCCAGAATGAGTCTTTTTTTCCTAGTTGTTTGTCTTAGGTATTTTGACACAGGGATGGATGGCTGAATAACACTGTTAACAAATATCAACAACCCCCTCTTTTTTGCTAATGGAACCCTGCTTGTGTTGGGACTGGCCATGGTTTCTGGGGATGGGCTGTGATTCATCTTTTTGTTTAATTTCCATGCTTTCTTTACAGCCGTGTCAAACAGCATCTCAACTTTGGTCAATAGAACAAGAAGTCAGAAATCGGGGTCACTTGACTAAAGACGGTGCCACTGGTAGATACCAATTGTTATGGTTATTTTATGGTCAAGATGATAGCGCATAGGAGGCGCTCAGATTAAACGTTCTTTCTAGGTGCCTTTGTAGGGATATTTATGGAGAAGATTGCATTTGATCTCGTGCACTCATTAAAGTAGATCGTCCTTTCCTGAGAAGAACAAAACAATGGAGGGGGAGGAATTTGCTCCTTTCTCCCTTTTTCATTGTTTGAGCTAAGGCACCTCATTTTCCCCTTCAGAGTGAGAGTTATACCATTGGCTCTCATATTTCTCAAGTCTTTGGACTTGATTTCCTAGGATATCATCCTGCAGACAACAGGCAGATCAGAGAATGTCTCAGTGTTCAGAATCATGTGATCCAGTTCCTAATTGATATCCATCAGTCTGTCTGTCTATCTATCTATCTATCTGTCTGTCTGTCTGTCTATCATCACCTATCCATCAATCCATCCTGTTAGATTTGCCCCACTGGAGCTCCCTGATTGGTGCTCTACCCTCTCCCTGCACCTTCCTACTTCAAGTTGGGAGATGATGTCTAAGGCTGTGTAGGGTTACAAGTCAGCAGGACCTCAGTGAGGAAAGACGACATCTGGATTGTCTACGTTATTAACTCACAGGTTATTCTGAGCTCCCCCTCCCCAACCTCTGAACATTTGTCGTATTGAGTCCTACTCTCTCACAGTCAAAACCATCCCTGAAATAGAAAGGGGGTGACTTATATACAGAGGCACAGCAGTGTGACTTGGGAAAGACTCCACCCTTGGAAATGTACCAATATGGTATTCAATTTTTGTCCCAATTTGCTGTTTCTTAATCAAAGTTGAGCAGGTCTGTGCCCTGAAGGTTTTGTGTTCTGTTCATCTTCTCCCACTTCATACAGTGGGATAGAAAGAATCCTGTGCAGCAAGCTTTGTGGAGTGTAATAAAAACAGTGGAAGCGATTGTACCTGTGCATTATACCCACATTTGCAATGGCGTGATTTATGTTATATGACATTAGCCACCCTCAGTTCTCCAAGGGAAACTCAGCGGGAAATCAGTGGTTGCTCTCATAACTTCGGTTCTGTCTTTTTCGCCAAAGATTGCTTGAGGACTGAGAACTAGACAATTAACCTCAGGCATGCAGCTCTGGAAGCCAGGTGTCTCTGGCTCTTCTACGGAGATTGATTGCCCCGTGTGTCAGTCTGAGCATTCCTGAGTAATTAGGATGCACTTTATTGGCAGACGCAGTCTGACCTCACCTTGTCGAGCTGTCTGAAGTGTGTGAGCAGAGAACCCCCCCTTCCACAGCATCCCTCTGCAGCAATCTCTCGGCAGTTACTCTATGACATCTTGTCATGGCATAAGCTCGTGTGAACTGCTTTGCACTGTCCTGTGCCCCAGGGCACTGGAGAAAATGGTAAGCATTGGAAGTTTAAGCCAAATAATATACTTCTAATGAGATCTTGTGAGTTGCAGATCAAAAGCATCATCAAAAGGTAAAAAGTTCAAAAAAGCCCTTTACATGCATGCTGAGTTTGACCAAAGTGGCTTTCCCTGATTTTCCTGATAGAATCCTTTAAAAAAAAAAAAAAAGGAAAGAAAAAGCATTTTTGTTGCTAAATGTTATGCTCTGGCACACTTCTGTTGCTTTTCATTACACAGGAACAAGAGGAATTTGGTGGTGCGTGATCTAGTAGCTGGGAATGAGGACGCCTCGATGCTCAGGAACATGTGAGAATGTAGGTGCACTTGGGGCTGCTGTCCAGGAAGGCAACCTATCAAAGCAGCATCAGGTTAGGGGGGAGCCTCAGCTCTGCTCCCTTGACAAATCCACCACATGAGACTTTCCTGTTAGAATTAAGAGGCTGCAGACAGGACTCAATAGATACCTACTATTGTATAGATCCCGATACTGTTTTTTCATTGGACCCTGCGAGGTAGCGGCTGTGAATAACGTGCTTGATTTTTAACCATGAGTGTAGCATTTATTGTAAGCACCCTGCTGTGAAAGTTCTCTTTTAAATGTCTGTCTTCACCTTTCAGCTCTGGGAGGTGAGAGCAGAGGGTGGGACATTTATAGGCCTACTATGCACCACCTCAGCACCAAGATCTCTTTATGCATACAGCATCTGATCTTGGTGAGAACTCTGGGAGTTTGGCATCACTATGTGTATATTACAGGTAAAGAAAACCGTCAGAGATATCTGAGCAGCTTGTTCAGGGGCACCCAGCCAGTAAGCAGCACTGCTGAAATTTGACATGGCTCTGTGAGTCTAAAGCCCAGTTTCTGTATCCTGCTGCCTCACTCTCAGCATCGTCCCTGTGAAGAATGCTCCCCATGTGTCCTGTGAATGCTTGCAGTGTGTGTGATCCTTCCAGGTTCTTATCAAGACATTTGCCAGGGCCATTCCTAACTCCTTGTCATGCAAAGTGTGCCTCTAGGGCCAAGATCAGCAACCTAGTCTGGGACTCTGTAGAAAATGTCCATTTGCGGACTCTTCGCTAGCCTTTCTGAATCTGGTGGGGAGGAAGAGGAGTGAGATGTGTTTTACACACACACATATCCATATATATGTATATAGTACATGTATGAAATCAAGCTTCCGGTACACACCATACACTTACTCCTTCATAGAGCTGCCAGGGAATCTTGATATGGTGGGCATCATGTCCATCAGGTAGAACATGCATTTGCCTTCGTGGGGCTCTGGGCCTTCTTGGTGCTTTTAGTCAGGCACATGCAACATTTTGTTTTCAGGCAGATCTGTTAAATGACCATTGTTCCAGCTGATCACAGATACTTGTTCCTATTCATCTTCACAGCCCTGGTGTCTAGCACTCGGGAATCGTTTATTGAACAAATTTAGCGAACTGCTAAGTTACACATCATTTTCTTACGTGAGTAGAGGCTGTAGTATGTATTAATCAACCAGACAAGTTTAGAAGATTGGATCTAATTCCTCTTTCTCATTTCTTTTTTTGTGGTAGACTTTTGTCTAACAAAAAGAGTAAGTTGGAGTCAGGGGTAAAATGACAAGTGTGAAGTCCATGGTCAAGTTGATCCACCAAACTCCCCGAAGTTTCCAAGAACCTGCCCAATGGCTTGTGCAGACCGTCAAGCAACAACTCCTGCGCAAGGTAGCCTATGAGCAAAGACTTTATTTTGTGACCGAAGTTTTATTCAGAGTCCTAAAGCCAGAAACCCTGTCATTGGCAGGTGCATTGTCTTTCATGCCCTTCTGCAGACTTCAGAGACAGAGCTCCCCTGCAAGAAGACAAGATGGGAGATTGACAAGAGGAAATTGTAGGTCAAGCTCCATTTTGAGGGGTACCACAGTGAGGCATTGGGAGGTCCAGTAACTTCTTCAGAGCTCTGTGGGGACAAGCAGTGGGTCTGGGATGGGGCTGGGGTATGTCTGATGTAACAGTTATGCTTCTCTCTCCAGGTACCTGATTCTCAGAATCCTATGGGACATTTGTGTATTTTTTTTCTAAGTGCCACCATAGTCCTAACATATCAGGTTTTGGGAGAAATATCTAGGAGGATTTGTATTTTTTTTTTAAAAAGTTGATTATCTTATTCTTAAAATTTGAAGGCTGAAAGTTTTGATATGCCAAAAGTGGCAAGCCTTATCTGCAGAAGCATCTGCCTCAGAAAACCTGGTGGGTAACTACTGCTAATTTGGTGGTTCCAAAGGATGGTCCCTATACATCGTAGTCACCATTATCATCACCACCACCACCACCATCATCATCACCATCATCATCATCATCACCACCACCACCATCATCATCATCATCATCATCATCACCATCATCATCAGTATCTGAGAACTTGTTAAAAAATACAAGTAAGGAGGCTCCGTCCAGAACTACCTGAAGGGACTATTAGGTCATACCCCGCAGTCTGAGTTCTGATAGTGTTCCAGGTGATTCTAATGATTGCTAAAATTCGAGAAGCACCTGATGTCACTGATCCTGTGAAAATGTACAGATTCAGAGAAGGACATGTTCTAAGTATCACAGCCCCATTTGTAGCTCAGCGCAGATGACTAAGGTTAAGTTCAGGCCAGGTGCTGGGAAGCAGCAAGTGTCCCAACAGCAGATTCCAGAGAGGGGCGAAAGGGGAGCTGTGGTAAGGGGAGAGGCAGATAACCCACAATCTCCCCACTTTTCAATTTTGCCTCAGGCTAGTCCTGCCTGTGTTAGTACCTGCCTTCTAAGAAGCGAATGTCAAAAGTCGTTTTCTTTGAAGGTGACATGGGAATTTAACACCTCAAACAGCTAGAATCCCATTAGACAGTTTTATGATGTGACAATTTACCGCCTACAAGTAACTACACTTCGCCCAGGTAGATGTTAGGCAGCTAAATTTAGGTGTCAGCAAGGAATTCTATTGAAAGTATTTCTTTTCTTTTTTCTTTTTCTTCTTTTCTTTTTGTTTGTTGTTGGAGGCAAGTCTAATTGGAAAATTAAGTTTCTTGGAGTTCCTTGCACAGCTGGAAAGATGGGCCAATGATTAGGGAAAAAGCCGGAGTGACTGGCGATTCCCACGCTTTAATGAAAGCCCTTAGCCTTACTTCTCATGGAACACAGCGGACAGGTTGCTTTTTGAAAAGCTAAAATAGTCAAGTAAAGTATTCCTTTTTCTGCCATTAAAAGTGAAAATACAGAAGTAATAGTCATTTCCCATCAGTTATGAGTTAGGTGTTAGACAAGATGGGATTTGGGTTGTCTGTAGACCCTCCAGTCCAGTGGGCAGCTGTGCTGTTATAACTGTTACATACATAATCTACAGCAGACTACTTTCCCCCAGGCTGAGCTGCTGGGACAGCTAGATCTGTCACCCTTAAGAACATCGGCCACACAGTGAGAGAACAATGACCACTTGGGTTTTAGAGGTTACTTTGGTAACCTAGGTGACAAGAAGAGCTGAGGAGACAGGACATGAGACACTGAGTTTGGCAAAAACCAAAGAGACCTGGGAAGATGATATTGTTGGACCTTAGAAACTGGCTCACTCTGTGTGTCTAGAACTACAGGGGGACTACAAAGCTCCCAGAACTGTGGGCAGATACAGGTGGAGTTAGAGACGCCCACTATAGTGTAGTAAGGCGAGAGCTTGGTTTCTCCTTGCTTTCCAACCTCCTCCCAATATCTCCGGTGAAACAAAGCCAAGTAGAAGCCATCATTTCTGAGGTGCAGAACAGAGACAGAAGGTAGATAAAGGCTCTGAAACAAAGTCCAAAGGAGGACAAATCCCAGCTGCTGTTGGAAGAGTTTTAGGTCAGCTAGTCACAGTAAGGAAGCTTCTGGAAGACTTCAGGACCACTCCCTGAGGGGAATCGGTAGATGTTACTTCATGGAGGGCAGCTGAGGTACAGAGATCATGAACCTGTGTGGTAGGCGGTCTTTTCATCTCCGCCAAACATCATACTTACTCAATTTTTCCCGTTCTTGGAGCATTCAACACCTATTTTCTTTACACAGAGAAAATTGGTCTGGTGGTGAACCCACATGGATACAGCATCTCTGGCTGACTTCTGAAAGATGTAGTGGAAGAACCTAGCGCAAACACTGCAGGATTAAAGGAAACACTGGGAGCTGAATGGCTTACGTAGACCCTCAGTGCTCTTCCCACCTGGACTGTAAAGATCCACGTGTAGAGCTTTGATTCATCTACCTTTAACCAGAACTTTTGTGAGTTCGGTATAGTGACCTCAACTTGGGACAATTCTTCTCTCAAGGGCCAGTTTAAACATAGTTTAAGACAAAATCTCAATTCATTCTGGATTTATTTCATAGAACACAGGCTACTAAGAAAGACAATTGCTAGGAAATTCAGTGGAAAGACATAAAAAGCACAGGTTTAATTAAAAAAAAATTCAACAGGCACAGTGACTCCATTTCATTGTAGCAGAGCCCCACAAGTCTTCCTCTGAGCTTTGGTTCCATCTCTGTGGAGACCAGCCCCCACACTCCCAATTTTTTTTGCACAGTTCTTGGGATGGTACCTTCTTGCTCAGAATGTTCTCATGAAAGCAGGAGGATTCTGGGGGAATCTGGACTTTCCCATTTTTTCCCTCTGTGACCGTTGAGTCTCAGGAAGTCATGCCCCAGATGTAAAAAATTCCGTCTGTGAGTGCCAGGCACACACACATGACTTGGAGGTGGATTCTTGGCTGGAGGTTCTACTCTGCTTTGCCATCTCAGGCTTGAAAGCAGTCTGTTTCACCTTGGTGCACCGAGGCCTGCATTTATCCAACTGCCTCATTTATATGTTCTTTTTAGGCCAGCAACTTGGAAGAGGCGGCAGACATAGCTGAAAATGACGGTTATCTTCAGGGAAAGGAAAATGGCCAATATTAGACAAAAAAAAAAAAGTATGAAGTAAATTTTTCACCCTGAAGGGCTGAAGAAATCATTAGAGTTATCTGACAGCCACAGTCTCCAGGCACATGGCTTGGCCCCTGGCGATCTCATTGCTATTTATATGCACTGGGACGTCTGTGGAGTAGCCGGGCTGTCATCAGCCTGGGATCTATAAGAACTTACATAGGGCTCAGAGTGAAGGAAGCCAGGCAACCTTCTATCTTTCTCCTTAAAGCTTGGATTTCAAATTTTTCACCTGTAGTTTAGAATCAACACACACACACACACACACACACACACACACACACACACA
>CABHPH010148777.1:29421-49572 GCA_902168325.1 Peromyscus nudipes | reverse complement strand
AGAGAGAGAGAGAGTTTCTCTATGAGTAAAGATGTATGTGATTTTTCTCTATAGATTTGAATAAAGGTGTGTGTGTGCGTGTGCATGTGTGTGTGTGTGTGTGTGTGTGACTTTTTGTAAAGTTTTGAGTAAAAATGTGTGTGTGTGTGTGTTGTATGTGTGTGTGCACTTGTGTGCATGCATATGTGCTCACCAAGGGGACTATAAACACAGCACATCAGCTTTTAGACAAGGTCTGCAGTCATGTTGGATTTTTTACCGTGGTTATTCCACTTACTTGTGTATGACCTTGAATAAAGCATCAAATGTTTCCATGCCCAGATTTTCTCATTGTGATGAGGGAAGAGCAGTAATAGTCCCATAGAAACACGAGACTGGCATGAACTAAGCAAGAAACATCATGGATAGCCAGCTGCTGACTCGGCCACCATGCTTTCAACGTTGGGTTCCTATTTTCCGGGGTCTCTCAGTGCATTTGCATCTGAAATCTGGCATCTCTGTCCTGGGGGGTTCGAGACTGGGGAAGCCCACAAAAGACTGAACATCCTTCCTTGGCCATCTTCTGATGCAATCATGTGACATAGGCAGAAGACTCATTTCCACTTAAGGTGGTTGTGGTAGTCTGAATGTTATTGGTCCCCATAATTCCAAAGGGAGTGACACTGTCAGGAGGTGTGGCTTTGTAGAAGTATGTGTGACCTCGTTGGTAGAGTATGTCACTGTGGGGGTGGGCTTTGAGGTTTCTTTTGCTCAAGCTTCCCTCCGTGTGACAGAGTCCGCTTCCTGTTGCCTTCTGATCAAGATGCAGCCAGCACCATATCTGCCTGCACACTGCCATCCTCCCAGGCACCATGCTCTGCGCCGTGATGATAATGGACTGAACCTCTGAAACTGTAAGCCGCCACCACCACAATTAAGTGTTTTCCTTTATACGAGTTGCCATGCATCCATGTATACACATGTACAGCCATGCAAACACATGCAGCCACATGAACACAGGACAGAGGGATCCTCATTAGCATACAATTGCACAGGATGAAGTCCATCCAAGTATAAGTGTGAGGAGCCATGAATATAAACTTGCTTGTGTTCCCACATGTCTTGGTCTATTTTGAAAATTTTATTGCCACTGACACATGCTTGCTCAAGTCGCTTTCAGTTATATTTATTTTAATGTGGATATTTGAAGTTTAGCACAAGGGGGAAAAAAAGCACACTTCTTCCTACATGTATATCTAGAGTAATAGATTTTTTTTCTGTAGGTCAAGTGTCTGGGATATGTATGTATCTGCAGACACTGAATTAACCATTGGGTGGCAATTAGTTATGTTGTGGAAATATGAACATCAGAGTCAATCTTTGCTTGGTGCATTTGAAATAGAGACAGTAACACTGGCCTGCCAGATACTATTGCCATTATTTTAAAATTTAATCCAGTGTTTAAGTCTTTTAATGCATATGACTTTTGTGCTCTTTTCCTCTCTTATTGCTCTTTTCTTAGAATATTTACTTTGTATTAATCATGTATTTTATTATAAAAATAAACTTTATAGGTCTAATTGTGAGCAGGGGAAAAAAAAGTTGTTGTGGCTGTGGTCTCTCCACAGTAACAGAAACCCTAACTAAGACAGTCCTGTAGGCAGAGCCAATGCAGCCTACAGAGCAGAAAGTCACATTTTAAGGCCATCATCTTGAATATCTATTCCAAACATTATCGATAATGACTTTAGCACAGCTTATCCTGTCTTTTGGTTTGGGGGCCAATATCAATGATCCATTTTATAAAATTAAATCTGATTGGTCCAATATGTCCCCGGTTCTACATATACCCTGCTCATTGAGGTTTGGTTATCAGTTTGTCAATTTGTACTTTTTTATTCCAGGTGTTTTGATAGGTGATTACTTAAGTAGTAATGTAATCCTGGGTGTTTAATCATTTTCAACTAAAGCCCAAACAGTAACATTTTTTTTTTCAAACTTAGGGGCTCAATATAAAGTGTATTTATTTATTCCACCACCTTCTCCTTTCTTTCCCCTTTTTATTCTCTTACTATTGATAATCACTATTGATAAAAACCACCATGAAGTATTACTTCATTAACTCTAAATAATGGGCCCCCAGAGGAGACTCCATTCCAGTGTTCAAACCCATGTAACAAACTCAAGTGCCCGGAAACTGATCTGTAATGTAATAATAAACACAGAGATGTGAAAATCTAGAGGAAGGATCCCTGAAATGTTGATGGGAACAGGTACAGGATGCCATAAAGACACTGACATCTCTGCTGAATGTTTGGTTAATAGCTAAGAAATGGAGGAGAAAGTCATGTCAGCAAAGGTACGTGTGATCTAAGTGACCAGAGAGTGAGCACGGTGTGCCCGTGAAACAGAGCAGATTGTGGGTAAAATACAGCCCAGTGTGCAAAGATTCCAACGGCAGAAGAAACACATCCAGCGAGGGCCTTAGAGACCCGGCATGCAGTGGCCTGAAAGAATCTTTGAAAGCACGGAACTTTCTCAGCTCATAAATTGGCCATGACATAGCTGTCAATTACCCCCTTTTACATGCCTCCCTGGGGTTTCAAGTTTCCATTTTAGAGGACCTGTTTTCATCTCCTATCCAGGTAAATTATGGTGATGTCTCAGGTTTTCCTTTAATAATGTTGTAAATCTATCCCAGAGATGAGTATTTGGGCTTTGTAGTGCATCCATCAGACATGTCATTTCTCGTGAGAATGGGCCGTCTCCTCCAATACCATATGTTCTAGGATGAGATGACAGTGTCAGGCCATGCACCACAGTAAGTGTGTCTCTCAGACTCCCAGATACTGAACCCATATGGACTTCTTGCCCATTGTATGGATTCCAGTTGTTTGCTAATTCTAATTTCTTGGACACAGTGCCTAAATTAATAAATGAGCAAGTGGTATACCCCATATATCTGAATGTAACCCCCAGAAAAATGAGTAACACCCCTTCAATATGAAGTACCATTACTTCTTGGTAATTTATGAAATATATATATAAAATACACACACACCTACTTTCTCACCCTGGTGAGATTTTTTTTTATCATTGACTTAATCAGTAATAGACTACTCTACCACACACTAATGATATAAAAGACAGGTTTCTTTTGTGACAGAGGATAGTAATGATCTGAATGTACAGACTGGAGTAGTAATACAAGCGATGGGTAGCTGCTCTAGATCCTACTGCTGTGAGCAGCGATGAAGGTGGGAAAATCCTTTCCATCAATGGGTTGAAATTTCCTGATATGGGCCAAACACTGCTGGATCTATTAATGTAGTGGTGTGCACACCTGAACTCTAACCCCAGCTCCCAGTCTCCCTCCTCCACCTTAGTACTTGAGATTATTAAGAATAACCACTGTTTCTGATGACTGCCAGAGCTCTGCATGGGATGCAGTAGATCCAGGACCCTGGAATGTTTTCAGGCCATCAAGCATCAGCTCACTGGAAGGTGCTGAATAAATTAAGCCAAAAATATAAACCTTGTTGATGTGTTTGAACTTCTCAGCAAACATTGTTCATTCATATTTAACTGCTCCACAGAGACTGTTACTCTTTGGAGTGGTTCCAGGCATTATTTCCATTCCATTAGTAAGCTTGCAGGGTGTCTACTCCTTAACCCAAAATGATTGATCCTATAAATGCCTCTCCACTTTCTGACCTGAACACTAATTGAGTTTGTGTATAGATTAAAAGGAAAGCATGTTTTCAGAAAAGTTTCCACATATATAGCTGTCACTTAAATTCCTTGTTAACAGAAAAAAAAATGGCACATCAAAATGATGGTGCTCGGTGTCTTCTCTGAATTGGCTTTTAAAAATGTGATGTGAAGTGAACTAAGGTACAACGCTGGGGGAAAGCATCTAATATAGATTTTTCAATGCAAAACCAGACTGTTTCATTTAAAGAAAGAACAAATGATGGTGGGTATGCTAATGTCTGTTCTCGCAGATTCCTTGCTGCAGATGCATTTATTTGTAGAGGCATATAAAACTCTTATAGTCTATTGCAGAAAGCAAAATCCAAGAAGACCCTATTTTAAAATTCTATTTGGGAGTTAGGGTGGCCTAAATGTGAAGCGGCCCCAAAGGCTCCTGTGTTGTGTTCAAATACTCAGTCTCCAGCTGATGCCCATGTTTTGGAAGCTACGGCATCTCTAGGAGCTGGAGATTTTGAAGGAAGTGGGATGCTGAAGACAGGCCTTTAGGTTTTACCACCTGATCCCACTTCTTGTCCATCTTCTGCTTCCAGACTATAGACACAATGTAATCAGCAACCCTGTGCTCCTGCAGCCAGGCTTTTTCTGCCATGACGCCCCCTTGAACTGTCACTCAAAATAAAACCTCGGCCTGGAAGCTGCTGCTTGTCAGGTCCTTGGTCACAGGAACAGAAAACAAATGTTTAAGACAGGAGCAATGACTAAATGTTTCTTCAGATCTTTTACAAACAGTCCTAAAAATGACGATGTACACATTAGATAGTAGCAAAGTAAGACTCCATGCTTACATCTATAATTCATCATGAATGACATAATTATGAGTGACATCCATAATTCATCAAGATGTAATATATTTAAATAATGTTTATGAATTTTGACTTAGCTTGAGATTCTGATTTTATAATCCAGACTCTTATTCCAGTCCTTATTTCTCTACAGACTGTGATCAAATAAAAATTCTTAAACTTCTAGCCTAATTAAGATGAGTAAAAGCAGTTTCTGCAAGTTTTGCATATAATATTAGTTTTGATGATGTACATACATAATTATATGAATATAATGTATATTCGTACCCAGCATATTCTTTCTAGACAGCTGTCTTAGAGTTTCTATTGCTGTGACAAGACACCATGAACAAGGCAACTCTTGTCAAGGAAAGCATTTAATTGGGGCTGGCTTATAGGTTCAGAGGCTTAGCCCATTCTCATCACAGCGGGGAGCATGGCATAGTGGCATGCAGGCAGACATGGTGCTGGAGAAGGAGCTGAGAGTTCTACATCAGGATCAGGGGGCAGCACAGAGAGAGAGAGAGAGAGAGAGAGAGAGAGACAGAGAGAGAGAGACAGAGAGAGAGAGACAGAGAGAGAGACAGAGAGAGAGACAGAGAGAGAGAGAGAGTGTGATTGGGTCTGGCTTGAGCATTTGAAACCTCAAAACCTACCTACAGTAACACACACTTCCTCCAATAAGGCCACACCTCCTCCAACAAGGCCACACCTCCTTATAGCACCACTCCCTATGAACCTGTGGGGCCATTTTCACTCAAGCCACCACAACTGTCATCTCTATTCTAAAGCTAAGCAGATCTTGGATTAACAGTGTTCTATATACTGATCTGATCAGCTCCTGGCTAGATCTCTTTCTGAGAGAGATCCCACAAATCACCTCTACTTCTCTCACTACACTAACCAGTGTCCTTGGCAATGCTTTGAGTTGCCACACAAATTATTTTCCTTAAGTATGTAAAGTGGGGAAATATGTAATAGATAAAGAAATAGGGCTGTGAGGATGGCTCCATGGTTAGTGCACTGCTGTGCAAGCATGAATACCTTATTGTCTGATTTTGGATCTCCTTGTAAAAAGCTGAGTGTGGCAACAGGCTCCTGAAACACTAGTGCTCATAAGATGGGTGTTGGAGAAAACAGGAGAATAGCTGGGGATTGCTGGCTGACAGTCTAGCCAAGAAAACAGCAAGCCCCAAGTTTAGTGAAGGACTATATCCAAGGGATAAAAGCAGATGGTGAGAGAAAGGAAGACTTCCAACATCTTCCTGCGGCCTCTGAACGTGCAAGCATATACATCTGTACACACACACACACACACACACACACACACACACACACACACACCATACAGGTATGCACAAAGAGAAAAAAATTGTATCCAAATGGGAAAAGAAGTCACATCTTTCTGTTTGATGAATGCATGATCTGCATGTATGTATAGGAGAATCTGAAAATTTCACTAACAAAAAGGCTGTAGGAATAAATGAATTCAGCATAGATATAAGAGATTAAATCAACATATATAATATATACCAGTATATATACCTACACTAAAAAAGAATTAAGAAAACAGCCACATTCATGATAGTATTCAAAATGAGTATGTGAGCCCGCAGTCATGCCTGAATGGTAGACCTTTTCCAGTCAGGTTCCCACCTGTAAGCCCCTGTGGGTAGACAGAGGAGGGGATTAGAAAGAAGAAGGCCTCACCAGCTCGTTTGCACACCGCCCCTGACAGAACCTTCTAGTACCTTCCAGGTGACCTGATTCCCACCCCAGAAAGCAGATATCCCAGCCATGTGGGAAAAGGCCATCAAGTGAGGGGATGGCCATGTACCAGAGTAGAAACAGAATATGAGGTGACCAGTATGCCCCCAAGTGTCTTCCCGCCAAGCTGGTGAGTAGGGGGAGGTGCTGCATCCAGGACCTCCAGGGACTTTTCTAGAGCTGGAAGCTTCCAGTTTGGCTGCCCACAGTGAGGCTATGACATGAGACACTGATACTGCAAGCAGTAGTTGGTATGGTAAGCTATACATACATATATATGATATACATATATATCATATATATAATTAGTATGTGAATTTAACAAAGGTGGTAAAAGATCTACATTATAAAACTCTAAGGCATTGTTCAAAAGTAAAGACAAAATGAAAAAAAAGATGCTACAAGTTCATGGAGCAGCTTGGGGGATCATGTCAACTGACTTCGAGATGTTCTAAAAAGCTGTAATAATCAAAGCCACATTGTACTGGTATTAAAACAATGATCTGAGATTTGCAATGTCTGGACTCCATGATTAACAAAATGTTCCAAAATATTACACTTTTAAAGAAATTCAGAATTCAAGAACACCATGAAATATGTCTTAGTTAGTGTTTTTATTGTTGTGAAGAGACACCATGACCACAGCAACTCTTATAAAGGAAAACATTTAATAGGCATGGCTTACATTTTCAGAGGTTTAGTCCACTGTCATCATGTTGTGACAGGTGGTGTGCAGGCAGACGTGGTGCTGAATCAAAGGGCAACAGGAAGTGGACTGATTTTCTGGGTGTGTGTAGCTGAAAGTTTTCCTGTGACTGCCCAGCACCAAGGTGTCACAGTCACTTATAAAATTCCTGTGTCTCACTTGGTCCTGAAACTGCTCAGACCCAAGTAAATACACAGAAGCTTATGATATTTTTAAACTATGGCCATGGCAGGCTTCTTGTTATCTAGCTCTTATATTTTAAATTAATCCATTTCTATAAATCTATACTATGCCACGTGGCTTGTGGCATACCGGTACTTTACATCTTGCTTCTCTTGGCGGCGGCTAGCAGTGTCTCCTCCTCTCTGTCTTTCTCCTTTCTCTCTCTCTAGTTAGAATGTCCCACCTAACCTTATTCTGCCTCATGGTCAAACAGCTTTATTTATCAACCAATCAGAGCAACACATTTTCACAGCATACAGAATGATATCACCCATCAAGTGTGACTTGATCATATATGAGTCCTCAAAAGCCCACTTCCACAGTGACACACTTCCTCCAACAAGGCCACACATCCTAATAGTGCCACTCCCTTTGGGGGCAATTTTCTTTCAAACCACCACAAAATGCTAGCAGTTATATAATTTAAAACTAGAAATAAATAAGGAAATATTTATTTGAAAATGCTACCTTAGAATATGTAAAGGCCTCAGAATATGGAAAGATATATCAGTGTAGTTATCCTTGATAATCACTTTAATTTGAATGTAATGGATTAGACATGAAATGCTTCCAACAAGCTCATATTTTGAATATTTGGTCCCCAGATGGTGGTACTAACTGGGAGATGGTAGAACTTTGGGGTGATAAGACTTAGCATGGAGAAACACGACACTAGAGGTGGGTGGATCCTGGCCATTTCCAGCCCAGCTCTCTGCTCCCTGGTGAGCTAAGAAGTCAACATCTCTCCTCCACCACATGTTCCTGACAGAGGTCCAGAAACCATGAGCCAAAGTAAGTTCCTCCCTTAAGCTGTTCATATCAGATATTTGGTCAGTGACCAAAAAAATAACTAATACAGGATATCTTCAAAATCATCAAAAGCAATGACAAAATCTAAAGGAGATTTGAGTAAAATTTGAAGAAATACAATGTCTAGCACACACAGTGATGGTATTCAAAATAATAGATTATATGACATTTTGCATGATCAATACAGTACATCTGTCTGGACAGATGAACTGACAGAGTTTTATGATGCAGGTGAAACCACTGAACTTTTCAGCAGGGCCCAGAAATGACTGAGAAAACAGTTTTAGCTAATCAGGAAACACTAGTGAATATACATTTAAATTTTCACAGCCATCTCTGTATAAAACATCTGTATCTGGTAAAAAGTGAGCTCCTTTCAGAAGAGCTACACAAGATCAAGCCAGCCAAAGCCCCAGCATAGAACAGGTATATGATCTCTAAGCCCTACCCCATAATGAAGGACTATTGGCAGTAGATAGTGGCTGAAAGAGTGAGAACCATTCTGTTTTGAGGATAGGGCCTGGGTGGTTTTCCTGTGATTGAGTAGATGGCACCATCCATGCACAAATGAGCAGCACTAACTGGACTTAGTGAGTTATCAAAAAAGACATGAAGTTGGTAGGGAATGTTGAGAGGAACATGGGAAATGGAAGGGAGAACATGGGGGTGGGTAGGATCACATTTCATCATACACATTTGCGAAATTCTCAAAAAGAAAAAATTCAAGATTTTAAAATAGAAAGGAGATAACATCACTTCTCAGTGATATCAGGTGTCAGATGGTTTGCTTGTACTTAATGTCTTCACATAACGTGACATATTGCCTGCTTCATTTCCCTTCTCCCTTCTTTCCTTCTCTCCAGTCTTCACATAATTTTTGTACTTTTATATTTTTCACTATTCAAAACAATTTTCAAAAACATTTTGATCACAGCCCTCCTTGCCCCAAGTCCTCCCAGATCCCTCCATCTCCCTACTCACCCAACCCCAAGTTCCCTCTCAAAAACCAAACAAAACTCCAGCAAAACAACATGTAGCATGAATCTTAAAGAGTCTTTATTAATAAAACAAACCCGGAGCCAAGTATTGGGGTGAACACTGGAAGATCAGAGAGACAGAACAAGCCACAGCTACCTCACCTGGCCAACTTCTCAGCTGGTCTTGTTTCCTCAGACTGGAAGCCTCTGTGTCCTCATATCCGAATGGCTCTCAGCTGAACTGTGCTGCTCAAAACCTAAAAGCTTAACCAGCCAAAATGCTTCTAGTTTCTGGTCTTCATGCCTTATATATCTTTTTTTTTCTACCATCACTCCCTGGGATTAAAGGCTCGATTTCTGGGATTAAAGGTGTGAGTCATCATGCTTGGCTGTATCCTTAAACAGATGGATTTCTGCCTCTGGAATGCTAGGATTAAAAGCATGTGCTACCACTGCCTATCTTCTATGTCTATCTAGTGACTGTTTTGTTGTGACCCCAGATAAGTTTATTAGCATGCACAATATTTTGGGGAACACAATACCACCACCACAACAGACCCCCAAACAAAGGAAACAAAGACACATCCAAGACAGAAAAAAACAAACAAACAAAGCACCAAACATGCCCGGTGTCACTATACTGGAGAAAATTGATTTTCCCTCTCCCAGAAGGTTTAAGTGACAGTTCAGCTGTCAATCTTCAACCCTAAAAGCAAGGATTCCATCTATTCATCCATCATCCATCCATTCATTCACTTTTTTAAATACAATAAGATTAAAAAAATAATACATCAAAGTTGGACAAGACAAACCAACAAAGGGAAAAGAACCCAAAGAGAAGGCACAAGAAGCAGAGTGCCACTTGTAAACGCACTCAGGAGTCCCATAAAAACACTGAACTGGAAGCCATAATATACATGCAGAGGACCTGCTGCAGCCTGGTGCAGGCCCTGTACATGCTGCTTCAGTCTCTGTGAGTTCATGTGAGCATTACTCATGTTGATTTAGAGGGCTTTGTTTTTTTGGTGTTCTCCACTCCCTCTAGTTCCCACGCTGTCTCTGACACCTCTTCTGTGGGGTGCCCTGAGTTCTGGGGGGAGGGATTTGATGAGGATACCCCATCAAATGTTCAGGGATAAGTGTTTCAAGGTCTCTCACTCTCTGTGCAATTTTTATTGGGTGTTTGCTATTATGTACAATTGTATTGACACTTGAGACCAAAAGAAAGTCAACTGAAAAGCCACTCCTCTTACGTGCTTACAAGCTCAGAGATTCGGCACATGGCTCACATGCTTCATCCTCTTGCCTATGTATAGCCTTCTTCAAGTCTTCTTACGCCTGCTTAGTTACAAAACTTACTGCAAATTATTTTTTCATTTGTGATATATTCGTAATTGTTTCAGTAATAGTAGAACTCAAGTGGGTTTCATCAATAGAGTCAAAGCCATGAACAAACATGGAAGAATCACTTTTATGGCTGGTTTTGCTCAAGATTATACAAATGAAGCTTAGCATTCTAAAACTCATCACAAAGCAATGTTCAATATGGGTCTAAAGGTGTTATTTTGTTCTATTTACTATGCTTTTATTCCACAGAGAAATAATATTTATACACAGGAAAACACATTAACATATTTTCCAATTTGTACTATTTCATCTGTAGCTTTGTATCATAGGACATTCATTCATTGGTTTGATGCATATTAATTTAATGCCTGTCACGGGCTATATCTTGTACTGGATAATGATAATTGAATGATCAAAAGTAGCTATAGTCCATTTATCTAAGAACTTTGCAGACTAATAAGAGGTATATAAACAAATATAAATTTGCAGTGCAAAAAATGTGCTACGATAGTAGTAGCTGATATTCTATGGCAGCAGGAGCTATTTGAATGATATTTGGTACCTTAGGAAGACTCTGCTAAGGAACTCATGCCATAAAGAACAAGGAAACTTAATGTGATGCATGAGAGCATTCCAGGCAGACACAATGTGGCCAGTAGCTTCATATATAGTGAAACACAAAATTTAAAACTGTTATGTACACTCCAAAATGAAAGTGGTCACTTTTAAAAGACCAAGTCCCAAAGCCTGAAGAGATTGGGTCATGCCTCCCCGAAGCTCTCTTTTGGATAGAGTTACAAAACTGTCTATGCTATCACCTAACAGCACCCCTTGTTTTGTGTTCCTAACTAGCACCAGGTTCTCCATGTTCACCTTCAGTAATGTGGCAGGATATAAGATTAACTCAAAAAAATCAGTAGCCCTTCTTTATACAAATGATAAATGGGCTGTGAAAGAAATCAGAGAAATATCGCCCTTCATAATAACATAAAATATCTTGGGATAACTCTAACCAAGTCAGTGAAAGACCTGTGTGACAAGAACTTTAAGTCTTTGAAGAAAGAAATTGAAGAAGATACCAGAAAATGGAGACCTCCCATGTTCTTGCATAGGGAGGATCAACACAGTAAATATGACAATCTTACCAAAAACAATCTACAGATTCAGTGCAATCCCCACCAAAATCCCAGCACAGTTCTTCACAATACTCAACTTCATATGGAAAAACAAAAAAACCCAAGACAGCCAAAAGCTATGTCAAACTAAATCACATGCTCTAAAACTTTCTGCCACCTCTAAAAGATTACAAAATTAGATTTTCCCTTTATTCTGCGGATTGCTCTGGTGACTCTTCGGGTAGATTTGCACAAGTAGATGTTCTGAGAAGGTTGGTAAGAGGCTCTTCTGCCCCCTCCACCATCCCTCTCATGGTGGTGTTCTCTCTGTCTCAGTCTCTCATCCTCTCTCTCTCCCTCCCTCCTTCTCTCACTCTTAATGAATGTCCTCTCTAGGTTTTAAAGGTAACCCCCCTGTCCTCTAAGACCCTATCATGTTTAAATGTATATATCATCTTATGTTTCTGTCTAATTCTCTTCCTCCCACCATAAGGCTCAATCATGGCCTCAAGGCTCTCCGTCCTAAGGAACTACATCTTCTGAAGGGAATGATGCATCGTAGTTCATTCTGGACTTGCTGCTGTTGCCTTATCATTATAACAAGAACAAATGTCTGTTGAAAAACTAAAAACTCTAAACAATAAAAATTAACATTACTGAAGGGCCTCAAAGAGCTAACAAGGCCGTGAGAGTTACTGAGCTAAAACATGTGAAAATGGGATATTCCAGAAAGACAAGGCTTGTCATCCAACCTGGCTTTGGTTAGATGAAGTCTTCTCATTCTCACTTGGGTAACCTTGAAAAGCTCTAGATTCAAAACAAAAGCCAATGATTCCAAGAGAGGGCGCTGATCAATCATTCTAGCAGAAAGTCAGCACATTTAAGGCCACACCTTTAAGATAAGGGAAACTGTAAACAAAGCAGACTAGGTGAATTCTATTTAGAAGGTCTTCTTTGACTCAGGCCTTGACCTTGCATTGAGGAAGTTCAGTGGAATGAAAGACGGGAGCTGCCATAATAAGCCTGAAATTATCCTATAGAGTGCTTTCCAAAGTGTGTAAGCGATAGTCAGGTGTCTCAGGAAACAAGGCATTGACCCTGACAACCAATGAAAATTACAGAAACATTCTCTCGAAATACCCAATTATTATAATTACCAAACATTGACCACTGAAAAAATATACTTAATATGTCACATGAAATGAATTTGAACTACGAATTTTTGAAAAGGAACTATATCTTTTAAAATGGTGTGGCAATCTCATGAAACAAAACGAACTGTTTAATGGCAGCAAGGCTTAAGGAGAACCTGTGAAGAACACAATGTAGATAGATAGGAGGCGGCAGGGGCAGAGAAGAGTGGGAGAGAACAGAGACCACAGTTTTGAATCCAATTGGCTCCCCAATAGAGAAGTAGGTGAGAACAATACAGAAGCAGTATTGAGGGAGAGGTGGGAACCAAGAAAAAAAATTGAACCAAGAAGTGTCTAAAATGAATAGAGAAACCACTCACATTTTAATAGTTTCAAGAAATTCCAAGTATGCTAGGCATTTTTAAATTACTTTTGTCTTTTTTAAAAATTATTTTACATGTGTAAGTGTTTTGCCTGAATGTATGTCTGTGTACCATGTGATGCCTGGTGCCTATGGAAATCAGAAGAAGGCATAAGACCCCCTGGAAGGGGAGTTACAGATGATTGTGAGCCACCATGTGAATGCTGGATCCAAATCTGGATCTTCTTCCAGAGCAGCAAGTGCTCTTAACCACTGAGCCATCTCTCCAACCCAGTTTTTTTTTTAATCCACATGTCAGGATATCATTGCAAAAGAGAAAATTGAAACAGTCATCAAGAGAGGCTACATAAGGAAGTACAGTACCTACAACGTCAGTGATCTTACCCTAAAGAAAGGATACCAAAAGGCAGAGAAATGATACATTTAAGATAATGTTTTCCAGTCAAGAGTATTTTTATGTGGGGTATTCTTGTCCCACAGCCACTCTCAAATAAACACATTGAGGCTTAAATTAATTATAAATGCTCAGCCAATGGCTCAGGCTTTTTTACTGAATCTTACATTTTAAGTCAACCCACATGGTGGAAGAAGAGAACCAAATCAGACAAGCAGCCACATCAAGTCAAACAACGGCTCACCTCCAGCTCCAGTGGGGTCCAATGCCTCTGGGAGCACCTGCACTTACATGTGCACACACACACACACACACACACACACACACACTATTAAACATAATAAAAATAAATCTTACAAAGATAAATGGATTTGTAAAAGAAAATTAAGAATACTATGAAAAACTATAGAAAATATATTTTAAGAGAGACACATACATAAAACCAAAAGGAATTTAAAAAGAAAAAGAGAAGAGCCACCACTAGAAATCCTGCAGTGTTAAGAACAAGGTGCAAACGAATGAGAAAACGCAGACCAAATCTGACAAAAGAAAGGTATAATTCAACACCAAACTATAAGACAAAAATAGAAATGAGACCAAAAAAAATCACCCAGGAGCAATTAAAGAAATTGTGTCATTAATGTCCTCACAGAGAAAGCTCTTGGCCAGGAGCTATCAATGAATGACTTCTGTCCAATATTCAGAGAACAACTCCACATGTATTTAAAACAGATGCTTTCTCAGACAGAGCCAGTATTTGAATCAGACAGTTTGGCAACAAAGTTTATACTTTATCCACAAGAAGAGTGAAAAGTCAGGCACCTGAGAATGAGTTAGCATGGAGTACACATGAGGAGTACTTTGATTATGACAAGACAGCTTACCCAACAGGGAGATGGGACAGAGCCTTGGGAAATGACACCACAAACTACAATTCCTAACACTCACTAGGGACGTCCACTTTAAAGTCATCACAAGATGCCACTAAACTCGCAGCAGACTAGCTGAGGTTAAGTCTGTAAACACTCACTGGTGAACTCACAGGGCGAAGCCAACAGAACTTGAAACGCTGCTGTGGTGGTAGAAAGAGACAGGGACGTTTCCAGAGAGTTATCTGAGTGGGAGTGGTGTACACACTGGTTACCTCCCGAGTGGGAATGCGTACACACTGGTTATCTCCCCTTCACCCAGATGTACATATTCTAGAGTTATGTGTACCCAGAGAGACAGACACGGCAGAGTAATCCTGGAAGTATCGTTTCTAGCATCTAAAAATTGGAAAAAGCTTAAATGCCCACTGAGAGCACAAGTGGCTGTTCAGGTTGGTCTCGTATAATGTAGTGCAATCTAACTCAGCGATCGAACACGGACAATACAATCCTTACCAGCAGCTATGGAAGAGAAAAACAACATAGGCTACGGTTGTACATAGATGGGAAAATTAAGTGTATCATTTAGCAACACATCTGCAGTTGGCAAACTATGAAGAAAAGCAAGAATGTGACTACTCCCAAGTCCAGACAGCGGGAACTTGGGATGGGGAAAGGAGATAAGAATGCAATGGAAAATACACTGGGGGATTCTCGGGTGTGGGCGATGCTTATCTCCTGACTTCTGAGTGTGCCCCAGAGCTTATCCACTATATAACAACGTGTTTAGGTCTTTTTCACACGTGTTTTCACACACGGCCATACATACAAACAATCTCTCTCTCTCTCTCTCTCTCTCTCTCTCTCTCTCTCTCTCTCTCTCTCTCTCTCTCTCTCTCTCTCAGCTATCTTGGGAAAGGCTAAAATATCCAAAGACCCAAAGGCAGCTGATGGTGTCACTTCTGCTAGGACTGAAGACCATCATTACATCTAGAAAGGCATGAAGGTGTGAAGAGAAAAGGGTGAAGTTAAAAACTCAAGGAGTCTTGTCACACCGGCTTAGAAATCTTACTACTTTTCATTCTTTGGGATTTATAAAAGCAAGAGGAAGCCATTGCTCACAGACAGAGCAGGGCTAGAGTAAGACGGGTGCTGAGATTCTCACTCTGGCTGCTGGTTTAGTGGGTAAAGGAGAAACTAGGGTTTGGACAAGATTGCCTGACGGGCTGTTGGAGTTCAGGAGAAAAAGAAATGATAACCTGAAGTAGCAAAAAAAACACGAATTGTAGCAGAAAAGGATTCACAGTCATGAAAAGAACTTTCAGACGTGGGTGAGTTATCAGAAGAGGGGGCCATGAAAAGAAAAGGAAGCCAGGCAGCCTACAGTACAGAGCTGGACAGAGGGGAAGAAGCTGAAGGAGAAGGTGGAGGGAACGACAGAGGGAGGGAAGGAGAGAGATGGAGAGAGAGGGAGAGAGAGGGAGAGAGAGGGAGGGAGAGGTAGAGGGAGAGGGAGAGGGAGAGAGAGAGAGAGAGAGTCCTTTTTGGGGCTTTTTAAGTTTTGGATTCTTGGGGCCTTTCAAGATGAGATATCTAGAAAATAATAGAGGCTCCTTACTCACTCACCTTTGTGAGTGTCTGCTGGTCTAGGCGTGGACAATGCAATGTAAACTAGAGAGCACACTCCTGTGAGTCTTTCACATGTCTGAAGCCCATGTGAAAGTCAGGCTGAAGACTGAGAATTCACATTTCATGTTTTTGGAATACAGGAACTCTGAGTGAATAAAAGTGAATAGTTCCATAGAACCACAGCATGTGATATAAGTGAACTGGACAAATACTGAACTCAAGGGAGAGATGGGGTGACACAATTTTTAGGCCAAGGTACCAATCACTGATCAAAAGCAAGGACTTACTGATCAAAAGCCGACTTACTGAGAAAATGACAGTTTCTGAGCTGATGACCTGATGTACCGTACAAACACTTTGCTTAGGTCGTAACAGACTGGACACAGATAACCTGCTCGGAAATGAGAGTGATGTTCCTTTAGGCAACCCTTGGGGGCGTACACCGTGGGCACATGTATGGTGAATGTAACTGCAGAGTTGAGTTAGCTCGTGGGAGTTATCAAAGAGGGGTTCATAGAGGGGATGCTTATTTTGTTTACGTTATTTTTATAAGTAAATTCCATTGATTGGGTTTGTGTTGATTGTGGCTCTCTACTAAATGCATTTGAATTAAAACTACCATTCCTCCCCAAAGCCTACACATTCAATAATTTTCCTCCCAATATAGTTAAAACTAACACTTGTTAAACAGTATGGTTTAAGTATGGCTCCCAGGGGATGCCTTAAGCCCTGGAACTGGTGGAAACATGGGTATATCCATCACTGGCAGCTTTACAAGAGGCAAATGCGAGAGAGAGGTTTCGAGGCTTAGAGGGAATCCAGAAATAGACTTTAGAAAAGTGAACAAAATGGAATCAAAGAAAATCTAAAAGTGAATCACTCCCAAATCCCTGTGTGATATGGATTGTACTGGGTCTGGTCTACTCACCTGGGCTCTGTGAGCACATGCCCCTCTCCCTGAACCTAAGTAGGAGGGACACTGACTATCTATCAGCTGCTGGGATACAATGGCAGTGCAGCACTACTCACCCCTACTCACCAAGGCCTTTGGGGTTGTTTTCTTTGGTGATTTGTCTGTCTTAACTAACAGTGCATTTTATTGTTAGTTCCAAAATATTAGTGAGGGTCTTTCAGATTTCCTATTCTGTCACTTTTGGTTTTTCCTTTCTCTGTGTGACAATTCTCGTCTGAGGTGGTTGCTTGGGTACTTGGGTGCCTGTCCAGATCCTCCTCTCGAAATCTACCTTGTCACAGTCTTTCCATCATTAAATATTGGCACCAGAAAGTGTTTGATGCCTAATATTCAAGTCATATTTGAATAGTCTCTCTCTCTCTCTCTGCTGCTTTTCATGTCTGTCTTAGTTGCTGTGTTCCCGCTATGGTGAGACACCATGACCAAGACATCTCATAAAAGAAAACATGTCATTTAAGACGTGATTACAGTTTCAGAGGGTAAGTCCATGACCATCATGAGCCTGCTGTGGTCTTTTGAAACCCCAAAGCCCACCCCTAGTGGCACACCTTCTCCAACAAGGCCATACCTCCTAGTCCTTCCTAAACAGTTCCACCAACTGGAAACCAACATTCAAGTCTATGAGCCTATGAGAGGTTGCTCTCAATCAAGTCATCACAATGTCTGTTTCTTCTCCAAGATAGACTCTGATCTATGTACTCCTCCTTGTCTCTGCCGCTACAATTTTGTCCTGCAAATACCTGCCAAGATCTTATTGTGCATACTCTCTGCCTGTAATCAGTCTTCCATGCAGCAACTACAGCAACCATTTTTACAAGCTGGCCAACATTTCAAGAGGGCCTCCTGCTGCATTATATGGGGGGGTCCCCAGGTTCCACACCATACCTTGTCCTTCCCTAGTTCTTAGAACAATATTATCCAAGTGACTTAATTTTTTTTTACTACTTACAACACATGTCATATAGGCTAGTTTTATGTCATCTTGACACCAGCTGAGTCATCAGAGCAGAAGGAGCCTCGGTTGAGAAAATGCCTCCATAAGGTTTGGCCGTATGAAAGCCTGCAGGGCATTTTCTGAATCAGTGACTGATATGGGAGAGCCCAGGCCATTGTGGGTGGTTTTACTCCTGGGCTAGTGGTCCTGGGTGCTATAAGAAAGCAGGCTGAGCAAACCATGAGGAGCACGCCAGTAACTCTTCCATGTCCTCTACGTCAGCTCCTACCTCTAGGTTCCTGCTGTTTGAGTTCCTACCCTGAGTTCCTTTGAATGATGTGGAAGCAGAAGCCAAGCAAACCCTTTGCTCCCCAAGTTGCTTTAGTTCATGTGTTCTATCACAGCCAGCCCTGACTAAGACACACACTGGCCCTGTTGCTATTCACAGAACATGCCAAGCTGCTCTCACACCAGACCATGTTCACTCATGGTCTCTCTGCGGGACCTACTTTACTGTAGACTTTCATCTGCCTGGTCCTCTGCTCATACTGCTCTCTGCTTAACTCTCCATGGAAGTTTACCTGAGCATCCACTTTGAAGTAGCCCTGATGTGATGCCATCCCCTCCTTTATTAACCACCACAAGACTGAAGTCCAGCTAGTATCCATCTATTTATGTCTGTACAAACCCACATAATGTAAAGTCAGGTCCTGACAGCATACCCATTTAGGTCTAAAATACTGACTGACATATAATGGGAAATAATTGTGTGTTAAATAAATAAGTAAGCTCCTTATCTGAGAAATGTGAGCAAATCCTGTCAGCTTTCTTTCCAGTGTTTTTACTTCAGCTCTTCCTCTGGAATCTAAGTCACCATAACCTCTGCGGGGGGTGGGGGGGGGGGGGGGGGGGGGGGGGCTGCGGTGGCTGCAGTATCTTCTTAATTGGTGTCCTTGCTTTTCTCAGCATCCTGAGAAATCTTTAAATATGTAAATGAAATCACATCAGGCTTCTATTTAAAACTACCCATTGCTTTCCATAGCTCTTAGAAGGAAGCCTGGTCATGAAAGATGATGCAGCCTCCACCTGCTTCCAACTCTATCACATGGCTACTGTCACCTGCACCTCTCCCCAGTCCTGTTTGTCAATTAAAGGTTTTGACTCTTGAGTGTTTAACTTCAAAATACTCCAGGCACACAAACTACTCCATGAACATTTACCGGTCAGTTGATGTGCAGCAGGAACTCTGCAGGGCTTGGGAACAGACATCTGCCACCTCTGAGGAGATCATCAAAGTGTAACATAGGACACTGAGCTGGGAAAGTGGGTGTTGGAAAGCCAAGGTGCCAAGTCCCCTGGTAGAGCCGGGGAATGATGCTCAAAGAAGCATTTCTGCATTGGGAAGTGCTATGCAAAGGCAGATTATGCAATGATATTATTGTTTGAGGTTAGAAATACAAGACTTGTTCTCATTAATGACTTCTGCCTCAACACATGATTAGACACAAGGAGCTGTTTGACTATACCGAGTTTCCAGCCACCAAGCTCATCTTATTCAAACTTGCAAATATTTCTAAAATCTAATATCCATTTTCCTGCTTTCATAAGCGTAATATCCTAAACAAGATTGAATCTTTCCTTTCATGACTTCAAATAATAAAGTGCCTCAGGGTCATGTTTCTGCAAGTTACTGCTGTGACTTGTAATGCAAATATCGAGTAGGTGGAAGATTGAACATAACATGTAATGAGCCAAAGGCACCCTGGTCCTAGGAACTGACTGGGTAAAAATCAATGCTGTAAGGTTGGTTCTGTATTATTTGACTTTTTATTAAGAAGGAAAAAAAAGAATGCTAATTGCTTGGGGACTGGGGCTAGTTGGTTGGGTTTTTCGCTGCGTTTCTGTGACACACAGTTGCTACTCTGCTGCTGCTGCTGCTGCTGCTGCTGCTGCTGTAACAAAATGTCAGACCCTGAGCAGCCCACACAACAGAAACTGATTTTTCTCTCAGCTCTGGAGGCCTGAAGTCCAGATTAAGGTGCTATCAGACTTCGTTGCTTCTGGGGCCTCTCCCAGGCTTCAGATGGCTGTATCACCTCTCACCCTCTCCGTGAGGTTAGCTTTGTAATTTCCTCTCCTTGTGAGGATACCAGCCACACTGGATGAGGGACCCCTACAGTGACGTCATTTTAACTTGATGGTCTCCATACCATCTCCGTTCCAAATCAGTCACACTCTGAAGCACTTCAGGGTAGATCAACACACGGATTGAGAGGAGCAGCACATACAGGCAAATCCCTGTGAAAGCCAATGAGATATATATATATATATATATATATATATATATATATATATATA
>CABHPH010148777.1:0-28711 GCA_902168325.1 Peromyscus nudipes | reverse complement strand
GATAGATAGATAGATAGATAGATAGATAGATAGATAGATAGATAGATAGATAGATGAAGAGAATCAATGATATTGAGTCCAGAGGCTCTTTTCAACAATATGATGCTTTTAGAAAGAAATATACCCATATATCTCCTAGTAATGTCCAAGTCAATGATAAACTACAGATAAGATGAAGTTTTCACAGCACATCACCTAGTGACATCATAGCCCTCTCTTAATTTGTACAAGGTCATTGTAATATCCACATGTTGATGAAAGGATGCTGTATTTGTGTTGATGAAGCCAACTAAATGTGTATTTCTCAAAAAGTGTCTTTCTCATTCCATGGCACATAATTATAATTCATTCCATCTCCATGCTCTTTAAGCAGCATTTTCTATGCATTGATTCCTATGCTCCCATCCCATGGTTACCCAGAGTGACCATTCTAAGGCTGAAGCTACACCCAGAGAGAAGACATCCTTGATGCCTGAGTGGAAACAGGCACAATAAAAACATTTCTGAACAAATCTTGGTAGCCATTTGCCTGTCTTGAGTCAACTATGGTGGGTCCTTGAATGAAGAAAAATATACTTTCCTCAGGAAGACACCTTTTCTCTTGTTTCATTTATTACATATTTGAAATACTTCATTGTGGTGATATTTTATTTGTGCACCCCAATAAAGCTTATCTAAGGATCAGAGGAAAAAGTCAACCACTATATTGAACTACTTTCTGAGGTCAGAAAGTAGTGGCACAGGCCTTTAATCCCAGCAGTAGTTAACCATAGAGGTCTGGAGGTCTGTACAGACAGACAGGAAGTGATAGAGCTGGGCGGAAAGAGGAAATGATGTACCTGGGCAGAGAGAGGAAGTGAGATGACAGGGACAGAAAGGATACAGGTGTGAGTATACAGGAAGTAGCTCTCTCTGGAGGCTGAGGAGTTAGTGAGGTAAGGTTGACTGTGGCTTGTCCTGTTCCTCTAATCTCTCAGTTTTTACCCCAATATCTGACTCTGGGTTTTTTTTTTATTAATAAGACCTTTTAAGAGTCATCTTACACTTCATAATAGTAGAATATATTAGGTAAACTGAACAGATAACAATAATCTTTACCTTGTAAGGCTTTATAAAAAGTGTTATTATATTCTTAAAGTGCCAGCAGACAATCTCAGTTAATTTAGTGCCTTCCATCCCCCCTGAAGGCCAGTCTCATTAAAGACTATCTTCTCTGACATCTTCTACAGGTTAGCATGGACACATGGGGATCAAAGATGCTATGTTCATTCACTTGTAACACCAACATTTTGCATTACCTTGTATTGCACAGAAGCACCTCATAGTATGGTCAGTGATAAAGATATTTTTATATTGAAATTCCTTTCATAGAAATGAGTAATGAATATCTCCATATAATCTAAGTATAAAATTACAATTTGGTAGAAGGTTATATAATTATATGTATATAGATTTTATGCTACGATGAAAAAAATCAGCTCATTTGTTAATAGGGAAAAACAAATTAAATTGTTCTTGATGATTTCAACCTTGGCAACGTTCTGTTTTTATAATCCAGAAACGCTATGTTTTTGCCATACAACTGGAGCAGTTCAAGTGAGTGCCAAGTACATCTTAATGTAGTTTTGTGGCAGTTGTTTTTCTTTTCTTTTGTTTTTTTTTTTTTTTTTTGGCCTGTCATTTTCTCTCTGTGACATTAAACTTCATTTCATTAACTGCTATGTTCTTAGGTGGTATACTGCAGGTGAACCCCAGTCAGTTGCCCTTTAGATGTATGAGGGAAGACCTGTATATGGTATGTTCCCTCTAGATATGATAAAATATGGGAAGTGTTTCCCTGCAACATGTCTACTGTTCCTCTCCATAGCCCAAATCACCACAAGACAGAGAAGTGTGGGGACATCAAGAAAATGCGGCCATTGGTGTGTCTTTTGTATTAGGGCTGCTCACGTGGGTAGAGAATCCCTATGGGGGAGCAACGGGTCTGTCATCCTAGCCTACGAAAGTGGGAGGGAAAGGTGCTGCACAGAGGCCCTGTTGTAGGTGTTTGCTTTATCCTAAGCTTTCAAAATACAACTTTGTGGACATTGAGGGGAGGGCTAAGGAAGACCAAAGCAAATCCATGGCGATTTTTAAAAATTCTCCACTTACCACACAATATCTCCCACACATGCTTTTCATAACCTCAACCAGTCAACAGTGAGAAATTTGGCTTCCATTATGATTTATTTACTAGTTGATGTATATGTAAAGTGGGCTCATCACGGTCAGTTGTCACACACATGAAAAACAACATTACCAATTATAATAGAATTGTTTCTATTTGGATCCTCTCATCTTTAAAGTTGAGAGACTTTATACCAGTTGGCTAGATACTCTTGTACTGAAAGAGCGTGCTGAAGCTAATTTAACATTCCTTATTGTGTCAACCTTAGATAAGGAAATAAGACTACACAGAATCATAGAATTTTATAAGGCAAAGAATTTTGGACGTCATTGGATCTC
This sequence comes from Peromyscus nudipes, assembly GCA_902168325.1. Lineage (NCBI taxonomy): Eukaryota > Metazoa > Chordata > Mammalia > Rodentia > Cricetidae > Peromyscus > Peromyscus nudipes. The sequence goes on along the minus strand of CABHPH010148777.1, from coordinate 26,206 downwards.
TTCTTGAAAAAGGCCATGCTGGATCACTCTCTCTAGCCAAGATTTTCTTCATGAAATGTGAACTCATTCTTTTCCACTGAGCAGAGCATGTCGTTAGTTAACTATAGTGTCTGATGCCTCCTCAATTCCAGTGTTTACTAGGAAAATGCAGTGGTTTTGAGGTGACTGCTACTGTCAATATATGACATCACCTGTAATCTTTATGTTCAATATTACAAATGCATTTTACAGAAACTGGGTCCTTGGAATTGGAAACCTTGTAGATAAACTAAACAAGAAAGCTATCAGTTAGATTTTCATGTACGAACTCAAGGCAAGCTTCTATTAACACATTGTACCTATTGGTTTATTAAACGATATATTGCACATCTTATTTTCTTATAATCCCTATAATTGAGAGAAAAGGACATACAATTATATCAAGTTAAACTACACAGAGTGCTTTTGGTTATTACCATCAGCTCAGCTGCTACATCAGGACATCCCGCCACCAGCACATTCTCTTACTTTGAATTTTATGATCATGTTAAACAAGCTCAACCAAAAGAACACAGGGGGGAAGTGACTGTTAGACAGGATTCGGCAGCTCAGAGGACTCCTTGGCACAAGGACATTAATTTTGTGACCCTGGGTAAATCGTTCCTCTTTATTACCATGCCTTTGTCAATAACAAGGGTGTTAGAACATAAGCGGAGAAACGCCAAGAAACGCCACGACCGTTCGTGTGTGTGTGTGTGTGTGTGTGTGTGTGTGTGTGTGTGTGTGTGCGCACGCGCGTGTTGTTGTTGTTATTGTCGTCTTCTGTATGTGAATGCTTATGAGCACATGCCACTCTGGGCATACACGTGGAGGTGAGAGGACCACTTACGGGCATAGCTCTTCATCTTCTGCTTCATTAGAGGCGAAGTCTCCACCTTGTTCACTAGAATAGCCTGTCAGGGAGCTTCTGGGCTTCTCTACCTCCACCTTCCCCCTCCCAGCAGGAGTTCTGGGATCACACACTCCTGTGCTGTTGCATCCAGTGTGTCTGCAGATCTGAACTCGGACCCTTACTCTTGTACACTGACCCATCTCCCCAGCTAAAATTCTTAGATATAATGCCTTTTTTTTAAAACCAACTAAAAACCATTTTCAAAGAGAAAGAAAAGATCACACTAAACACACGTGTTAAAAACATGATTATTAATGGCTAAATATGTTAAACAGCTGAAGCAGTTTTGTGCCATATTTTCAAGCTTTGAAATCAGACAGACGGCACTGAAATCTCAGCTTTGTCATTCACTGCAACCAAAACCACAGGATTTTGCCATTAGAACGCCGCAAAGAAGGGTACAGACTTTGTAAAGCAGCTGTGCAGATTAAAGGAAGCAGTGAATACAGAGGATCCAGTACTTGAGACAGAGAAGCAACAACTGTCAGGTCCTGTCTGGTGTGTGTCTGATGTGACCGATATCTTTCTTTTCTTTCTTTCTGTAGCTAGATGCACCTTTATTGTTTGTCTTTCTTGTTCTTTCTAAGTTACCCTATGTTGAATGAGAGTGAGCAGAGAAGGCATGCTTTTCTTGTTTAAAAGAAAAGCACTACATTCATCACCTTTAAATTCAGTGTCAGCTCTGGGGGTTTCATATAAGGTCTGCATCGTGTTGAGATACAGTCCTTCCACAGCTACCTTGTCAACAGTGGGTTTTTTAATTTATTAATTTTGTAAGGTTTGTGTGTGCATAGTAATTATGTTATTTCTCCCCTCTAACTATGTTATGATACACTGATAGATCTATGTTGAACCACCATTATTCCCAAAAAATAAAAGTCACTTAGTTTACTTAGTTATAACACACAAATCTTTTTTAAACATTTGTTTTATTTTTAATCATACACACACACATACACACACACATATATATGTCTATATATATATATACATATAAACATATATACATATATATATATATATATGTCTCTGTGTGGGTATGTGCACTAGAATACAGATGCCATAATATGTAGAAGAGGGCATGAGATCCTCCAGAGCTTAAGTTACAGGTAGTTGTGAGCTATCTAACATGGATACTAGGAACTGAACTCAGGTACATGCTCGTAACTGCCAAGCCAGATCTTCAGTCCTAACACATATCCTTTAAATGTGCTGTGTGTATTGTTTTAAAAAGCTAGGGAGCCTTTTAAAAGTAATTTTATATCTTTGTTCATCAAGGTCTGCTTTTGTTCACTGTCCCATATCTAGTAGAAGGCCTCTCCCAGTGAACAAATTACACACACACACACACACACACACACACACACACACACACACACAAAATGTGAAGGAGGTGAGCCTGCCTTTTTATCTGGTTCATAGCAAATTTCTGCTTAGATTATACATTGGTTTAAAATGTGAAACACTCAATTTGTCCAGATATTATCAGCAAGTTCTATTTAACCAATGTGAAAGCAAACTTGGGGTACCTCTCTCATCAAATCTGAGGCACCTCTACCTAGGTTCCACCTTTAACCTGAGAAGGCTTCCCAGGAGCAAGACAACTCTTCCCAGCACACAGTTGACTTGGTACAGGACTCTAATCCCAACTACTTGGGAGGCTGAGGCTGGAAGATTACAAGTGTAAGGCCTAAACTACAGAGTAAAGTTCAATGTCAGCATAGGCAACTTGGTGAGACCTTACCTCAAAATAAAATAAAATGGGGCTAAGGATATACCTCACTTGCTTAGTGTGTACATGATCAACCTTAACGTGTGGGTCTAAATAACAGTTGTTTTCTGATTCCAGAAAGAGATCAGTCATTGGCAAGGACCCTTGTCTTGTCTTGGATGAAACTTGGCCTCACTTTCTATGGTTCCTAGTTTTGCTCCCTGGTCCACAAAACAAGATAATGATTTCTTTTCACTTGCTAACAGTAATGAGTTGCCCTGTAGACGACAGCGGAGTACTAATTCTTAACAATTCTGGTTCTGAAGCCAATCAGCTGTGGATTTCCAATAGAGGCCAATGGAGCACAGAATTGAGTTTATGGATCAGCAGACTCGGAACCAAACCTGGACCACACTGATGCAGAGCAGCAGGCAACCAGCTGCTCCTCACGGACACCAGAGCTTTATTGTTTATTCAGTCTACAAAATGCTAGCCATTTATGATTCAGACAGTTCAAACAAAGATTGACAACTATTTTTAGATAGTTTTTCTCTGAGTAGAAATCTTAATTCAAACAGAAAGTTGTTGGTCATAGTCCACAAAACTAAACAATTTTTTCCCAAGGAGGAATTTTTAAAACGTATTTATTTGTGTGTTTATTTGTTTGTTTATCATGTGTGCACACATATACATGTGTGTATGATGTTTGTATATGGGACTGCATGTGTATGGAGGTCACAGGATAATTTCTGGGAGTCTGTGCTCTCATACCATTGTTTGGGTCCCAGAGATGGAAGTCAGGCCATCTGGTTAGGAACCAGGTACCTTTACAAAATGAACCACTTTTCAAGTCCTCAAGCTCAAGGGGGACTTTTCATGACATTACTGAGTATATATATATATATGCTGTGGATATCACTCTGTATCAATAAAGCACTGATTGGCCGGTAGCCAGACAGGAAGTATAGGCGGGACTAACAGAGAGGAGAATTGAGGGAACAGGAAGGTGGAGGGGAGACTGCCTGGAGCCGCGGCCAGGACAAGGAAGATGTAAAGTACCGGTAAGCCACGAGCCACGTGGCAAAGTAGAGATTAATAGAAATGGGCTAACTATAAGAGTAAGAGCTAGACAATGATAGGCCTGAGCTAATGGCCAAGCAGTTTAAATAATGTAAGAGTCTGTGTGTTTATTTTATACGTGGATTCTGGGACTGGCAGTACTTGGGAGCTGGCAGGACTTGGGGGCTGGAGAGAAATTCTCCAGCAACATATATACCTGTAGTGCTATCACATTCCTCTCCTCACCACTGACCCTGAACATTTGGGGCCTTGTGGATCTTCAGGAAGGGGCGTTTGCTTTCAAACATTTACAACTCCAAGGACTGTTCAGGCTCAGTGTTGTTAGTCTGGGTTTTAGTGAATGGAATGATGGGCTGTACTAGAGGGTACTATTTAAGTGATGCAAGATGAGTTGTTTATTTGTTTGTTCGTTCTGTTAAACTCCACTTACCTTTAAGAAATAAAGAAAAGATCTATGACCCAAATGTTTGGGATCAGTGGTTATGGAGATATTGTGACATCAAAGGTATACACCCTTCAGGATTTTAATGAACTTTTCCGTTGGGTTTAGAACACACTATTCAGGGCCAAGGTGATTTTTAAACCCTGAAAAGAAATATTTCTATTTGTTTTGGAAGACAATAAGTTTTATAAGTTTTATGATTCTTATAAAGCACCCATTAATTGCAAACTAAATTATTTAAAATTTTCTTTTTATGGTTTCCAGTGAAGTCCTCCATCTGAAATGACTTTACAAATATCACAGAACAAGGCAGGATGGGAATCCCTGACCACAGAACACACCTCTCCAGAATGCATGGGACATCTGCTGTCTGTTGGACACCATGCTCAGTCCAGGGACACAGCACGGAAAACAGCCCTGTTTCCAAATAGTGGGATAAAGGTAGAAATGTGTACAAGCTTCATCACCATGTTTTATTTTCGTGCATTTAAAAAATGTCTAGTGGTATTTTAACTCATAATATTGTGAACTATTCATTCTTTATCTCCCTACCAAGAGATGTTTTAATATGATGCCTGTGTAGCAAAATGAGCTCCTTCTCTTACACAAAAATGTGTGTGCTGTAGATAAAGCCAACTACTTCTATAGAGTAATAAGCTGTAATATGTATGTCTTTCCAACCTTTTTCCTCATCTTTCAACTGTTCTCATTTTTCCCAATTCCTCCTCTGCTGTAATCATGGCTTGACTTTGAACAAGCCTGGTTTCTAACAGCCTCATTCCAGGGAACCACTTTGGCCAAGGTCAGTCTCCTCAGCATTTCAGCCCATGGGAGCTCAGTGCTGGGACTTATTTCACCCACTGCTGGCATTTGGCTGTGGATGCTGTCGCATGCTATAATAAGCACTCTTGACATCTGACACAATTTCCCTAGGGTTTTGTTCATTCAGTGCACTATCCCCCCATCCCCTCCATGTGCACACCCTCTTATTTGGAGACTCCTGTGCTCTACAGGTGTTTAGCCTATTTGTTTTTTTTTTCTTCCATCCTATTACATTTCTCCACACATCAGGTACATGTAGCGGCCACCTGTCCAAACTACAACTATAAAATAAAATATATTTTTCATATACTACTGCCTTAGAAGTTACTCCCAAGATCCATATCCACACGTCTGATGATTAAGTGTTTCTGTTCTCCATGTCTGGGCTCATTGTGCCCTACTGGAGACTTTGCTTCTGCTGTGGTAGCTCCTACAGCAGCAGACAACTGTCAATCATCGTCCACTGAGCTGTTGCTCATCTCGATATACTCAGAGCAGTCATGGACTTCTCCTCTTCCTCATCCCCAGTACCTAGCCAACCACCTTTTCCTCCCCCACGGCTCGTCATTAGTTTGAGGTGATACTTCAGCTCTGCTTCTATACAAAACCAATTCCGGCTCACCTGGCACTGCATCACAGTGCCCACCTCCTGGTCCACACTTCCTCCTTTCTTCTCCCTGCATTCTTCACTGGACTGAAAACGACACTAACCTGTTTTTTTTCTTTCAAGGTTGTATTCTAAGAACCACAGCCAGCATCTGCTGCTGGAAACAACAGGCCTTAGAACAAAATTATAATGAACACATAGTAATAAACAGTGAAGCCAGAACTGAAAACCAGGCTGGAGGCTTACAAGGCTGTGTTTCTAATAACTATGTTACATTGTACTCAGTATTTAATAAGTATTTGTTAAGTAGATTACTTAAAATTTGGCAAATTTTAATTCAGCAATATTAAATTTACAAAGTCATGAGGTTGGGTTAATATGCGGGCATAAATGTATCCCCAAGAGTTAAATTTCTCTGGCATGAATATGGGTCAGTGTTCAAAGTGAATGATTCATATCTCATGCTAACAAGGTAATGAGATAGCAATAGCTTTGCATGTGTGTCTGTTTGTACAAATGTGTGCATGTCTGTATGTGCAAATGTGTGCATCTATGTGCACACATATATGTGTAAATATGTGTATGTATATTTGTGTGTTTCTGTCTGTGAAAAATTTGTGCATGTATGTATACATGCATACATGTGTGTTAGCCAATGTATATATCTATGTGCATACATGTGTGCATGTGTATACAAATTAATGTGTACCTATGTATACACATGTGTCTATGTATGCATGTATATGTGCATAAATATAATGTATGTGTATAGATGCCCAAGTGTCTGTGTGTGCAAATGTGTGCACATGTGTGTGGAGGCCAGAAGTCAACCTCAGGTGTCATTGTTCCTGTGCTGTGTACATTTTATTTTATTTATTTTGTTTTATTTCTCACGTTAGCCAGGAACACTCCAAGTAGGCAAGACCAGCTGGCCAGCAAGCCCCAGAGCTCTGCCTAGCTCTGCCTCCTCAGCACTAAGATCACACATGTGTATCACTTTTTGACATGGGCTCTGAGGACTGAACAAGCCCTCTTGTTCACGCAGCAAGCTCTTTACCAATGATCTACCTCCCTGGCCCCTCAGTCACCTTTTGGCCTAGAAATAAGTGTCTCGTGTCCAACAAGAAAGTCAGTTGGAGCATTATCTTTGAGTCTTTCTATTTTGAGCATCTACAAGCAGCCGCATTCACAATGTAGCTGCTAATTTACTGTTAAGGGGACCGATTTGCTCAGTACAGGTACTTTAGTTTAAAACGGTTTGTTCCTCCTTGATTACAAAGGCAGTTTTCAACCAAAGATAGACATTTGATTAAAGAAATAAGAAAGAAATACACAGTGTATTAAATAATAGAATACTCACTCTACCAAAACATGGAAAATACAAAATATTTTTTTCCAGTTAAATATGTTGTCATAGAAACTGGCTAGTTGTTTCTGTGAGTAAAAGTGCTGGCCACCAAGCCTACTCACATGAGTTTGATCCCAGACATCCACACACATAAAGATGTAAGGAGAGAACCAACTCCTATAAATTGTCATACGACTTCTACACACACTATAGCTTCTACACACACACACACACACACACACACACACACACACACATGCACACTCATGAATAGATGAGTATTTTTAAATAAACATCATAGAATCATCAGGTTTGATGGAAATTTGAAAGTGCTATGTTTTTCCCATATTCAATGCTGAATTATTTCCATATTATTACTAATAGATTGGTACCCAGTCTTTGAAAAACCATTTCCATTGATGAATTACCCAGGACTTCATCATACAGGCTTACTGGGCATGAAGAGGCTCACATTCTTTTTGGGAATTATTAAATATGAAAATGAAGTCTGCTTCTATGTGGCTATTGGTTAATAGTCAGTATTTTGACCTCAGTAAAAAGGGCAACAAAATCATTCCCTTATCTCCATCTTAGTCTTACAACAGAAAAATAATATTATGGCATTTAAAATATGCTTTTTGGAAAAAAGAAAACGGAAACGAATTGTAATCATATAGGTCGTGGTATGAAGTCTGTAAGGGTTATTAGTGACACTTCTTTCTCTCTGACCTTTTCATGATTCTTGGGTATTTTTCTTTACTTTATTTGTCATTTATTTACTGCATCTTTTTTTCTTTTGAGACAGAGTCTCTTGTAGAACAGGCCGGTCTCCTATCTGTATGGAGACAACATGGATCCTCCAGCTTCCACGTCCCAAGTGCTGGGGTGGCAGCTGCCACCACACCACAGCCGGCCATTTTATTTTTGTTAGCACATTAAATAGCACATTAAATAAATTAAAATAATAACAGTTTCCTTGCTACCTCCTGTTGAGTCTAGCTGAAACAACTGTACCCTTTGGTTAGACTTCCACAGCCATGCTTCTCAAACCAAAAGACATACTGGTTGCATTTATTTCCCAAGTAAGAATTATAATATTGAAGGTCAGAAGATGTTCCACCAAACCTGCTGCTAGAGAAAGTGCTTACTAAACCTAAGACACCTGGTTAAAGATAAATGAAGAGTGTAGAGTATTATCCTCTTTGTGTGCTAGTGTGGAGCCAAAGAGGTGTGTACAGACCACACATACTCTCTCTCCTCACGATTCTTTTCTAACTCAACTTCTTGCAGAGCATATTATATTTGTAATATCATTTCTATAATCCATGTCGGTGATTTCTTTGTCACCCTCTGACTAGGCCATAAAACACGAATACCAGCTTTTGGGTACAGTGGCTCGGGGACTATGTCTAAGGACGTGTTTCTATATACAACAGGATGGACAGGTTCATGCTGCAGTATTCATCAGTGCCCCAATCTCGGTGGCTTGACATTTGTTTATACTACATGCCCACTGTGCTGTTCAGGAGGCTTCGTTCATCCCACAACCTCTCAGGAAGACGCAATCATCCAAGGTGGCTTGCTTCTCACTGAAAACTAAATGCATCTACATAGATGTGACATGTGCCACTCTGAGTCACAATTTCATTGTTCAAAGCAACTCATGTGACTTAGAAAGGGTGGGGCGGACAACCCACCTCCCAATTCCTTCTACCAATCTCTCCTTTAATCACAGACAATGTCTTCTCCTTGGTAAAAACAAATAAGCCATGTGTATGGAACACAGAATCCAAAGATGCTTCCCATCAAGGCCAAGCCAACTGTGTCTCTGGAGAATAAACAAAGAGATAGATGACACCATGAACATCATACTGCCTTCATTGTCTGTCCTTTTACTTCAGTCAAGACAGTGAAAATGGCAGCTGATAGGTCCTTGGGGGAAAAATGGAAGTAAATAAAGATTTTCATTCTTAGATCTTTATTCTTGTAAGTCATGAAACGGTCTGGGGAGTGACTCTGAAAGCCATCTGTGAATATTCCCCCTTGCATCTAATATTTCCAAACACGGTCATAATTCAGTCTTTTCCCTGGTGGGAGAGCACGAGTGTTGCAGCAGCCTTGTCTTTGCAGGTACAAATGAAACCATTTCCTTCACAGGGAAGTCCACCTGTCACCGAGGCAGGGAAGCAGACAGCCAGACAACCGCAGGCGACAACACTCCAGTGGGCATTCGTGAGTCAGGAAAGCAGAGCAAACCGCGCATTGTGTAAGCTCCAGTGTCATTCAGTCTGCTGCACAGAGCCATGCTGCAACTCACAACAGTTTTCCTTACCATACCTCTTGCTCCTGCATGGAGCTTCAACCAATTTTTTTTAAATAACTAGAGCAAAATCAAAAGGAAACATCCCTTTTTGAGTGGGCGACACGAAGTATGCAAATGTTCTCTTTTATTGTTGAGATGATAAGTTTCTCAAGTATCAATTTCTTTTTCTGTTTTATCTCCTATGGCTAAAAAGAAATCCAAATGCCCTTTATTCTTGCTAAGTTCCTTTTATATGACATGTATGAACATAAAGAAAGATTTCTTTGCTTCCCATATGATTTCCATGTCCAATTCTTTGCATCAGATTTTGCTTTTTAAAAATCAAGATAGTATTGTCAAGATAACCTAACAACACCAAAATGTATAAAATTAGAAAAATATCTTAAAATGGAATTTAAATGCTTCTTCCATTGTTTCATCCTCTGTGGTTGGAATTACTACTTTTGAATTACAGGGAAAGACCACATGCAAATATATTACATATTAATAATTTATATGAACAATATTTATATAAATAAGTTTAAATTTTAATTTGTTCTACATGTAAGATTATATTTTGGCCAATAACTATAACTAAATTATAACTTTAGATCAATTAACTATGCATTTGATTTATTCATTGGGAGTATGTCATCACATACATTAAAATAAAGTCTTTATATAAAAGAGAAAGAAAGAGTATGTAGATCTGAGTAGAAATTTTCAAGTAAAATGCTATTAAGATGATCTATGAAGAATCAGGCATGGATTCCTCTGATAGAACTGTGATTAAGAATACCTGTGGAGGGTCTGAGGAGTGGCTTAGATGGGGAAGTGTTGGCTGCACAAACAAAAATGGCCTGGCTTCAGTGCTCAGCACCTACATAAAAACAGAGCGTGGAGATGCATGTCTATGATTCTAGTTCTGGGGAGGCAAGAACAGAAGGAGCCCTAGGACTTGCTGGCCAGCCTAGCTGAATGGTTGAGCTGTGGGTCCAGTGAGCATTGCTGTCTGGAAGAACACAGTTGGAAGGGGAACATGATAGGGAGAGGGTTTTAGGGGGAAGAATGGAGGTTGGATTGGATCAAAACATTATATGCAAGAACGAAAGTTTCTAATAATAGAAACTAGGGTGTGACACCTTGCACCGCCTTGGTGCAGAGGAGAGGGGCTTGGACCTGCCTCAGTTGAGTGTGCCAGGCTCTGCTGACTCCGCATGGGAGACCTTGGTTGTGAAAATATGGGGATGGGGGGTGGGTTGGGGGGTAGGATGGGGGGTGGGAAGAGAGAGGAGGGGGAATCTGTGGTTGGTATGTAAAGTGAATAGAAAATTTCTTAATAAAAAAAAGGAGTAAAGAGCCATTGACGAAGATATCTCATATTAACTCTAGCCTTCACAAGCACACACACACACATACATACATACATACAAACCCCTCACATGGGCATTCTCCCCTGACTCATGCACACACATACAAAACCAAACCCAAATAAAACAAAGAAAGAGTAACTAATGACAGCAGAGACATTAGATCTCTGTATGCAGGGGAACCCTAAAACCCTTGGCACCTGGCAGTATGTAATCCACAGTGGATTTACTTGGGTCAATAAAATCTGTGTATATATATATATGTATATGTGTGTGTGTGTATATATATTAAATATATATATATATTAAATGAAAAGTGTTTTAAGAGAGGCAGTACACCAATACCTTTGATATTAGAGTCTGTCTCCTTTCAAATGATCACACTTCAAACCACTGTAGAGAATTAGATAAGGTAGAAAGATTCCCATAATCTCAAACTCTTAGGCAGCACAATTAGCTGAAGGAAAATGAAAGATGATTACTTGAAAAGAGGCACATCAATTCTCTTAGACACGGTCATTTGTAATGACTAATGGCCTCAGACAACTGCACCCACTCTCCAGGGTTGTTGGGATTAAATCAGCAAATGTAGAGAGTCCCAAGTCCATGATGCACCACGTGAGGGGAGCATCCTCAATAAGTATTTGCTACATTGTTATATAATATTCAGACAAGCTACAGAAGGAGCTTACATAAAAAAGAAACCATAAAAACAGGCCATGCTTGACCTGTGGTGTCAGAGTGTGAACAAGCAGCTACAAGACTCATATTCTCACATATTTAAAAAAAAACTGCTTGTTTACTTGCTGAGAATTGAGTTCAAATGCCACATATCACTAGCAATATGTAGCAACAGTGCTACCTTGCAAAAGATTATGTAGAGTATTTATTTTCTCCTAGTATATAATTACCATTATTTTTGTAACATTCATATTTTAAAAAAGTAATACCTAAGAATAAACAGATATTCCTTATTTCATTTCTAATGACAGATGTACAGGCTAGAATTTTCTAGCACAGGATGCCATCAATTACAATGAGTCTGTGCATTAGTGTTGTGGGATAATCATTTTGTACACTGTGAAGATGGTCTTTCTGTGAAGATGGTCTTTCTGTGAAGATGGTCTTTCTGTACGCCGTGAATATGTGTTGCTACCATTGGTTAATAAAGAAGCTGCTCCGGCCTATGGCAAGACAGGTTATAGCCAGGTGGGAAATCCAAGCAAAGAGACAGGGAGAAGTCGAGGAGTCAAGGGAGACACTGTGGGGCCGCCAGGGGAGCAAGATGTAATGGAACACAGGTAAAGCTATGAGACACATGGTGATACATAGATTAATAGAAATGGGTTAATTTAAGATAAAAGAGCTAGTTAGCAATAAGCCTGAGCCATAGACCAAACAGTTTGTAATTAATAAAAGCCTTTGTGTATTTATTTGGGACTGAGAAGCTGCAGGAAACAGGAAAACTTCCAGCTACACATAATTACCATTATTTTTGTAGCACTCATATTTTTAAAAAGCAAAATGGAACTAACATCTAAGAATAAACAGATATTTCATTTCTAACAACAAATATACAGGCTAGAATTTCCCAGCACAGGATGCCATCAATTACAATGAGTCTGAGCGTCAGTGTTGTGGGATAATCATTTTGTACACTGTGAAGATGTGCTTCTGCCAAGGCACCTTCTGATTGGTTCAATAAAGAGCTGAAGGGTCAATAGCTAGGCAGGAGAGGCTAGGCGGGACTTCCAGGGAGAGAGGAACTCTGGGAAGAAGAGAAGCGATTTTGCCAGCAAGACGAGGAGGGAGTCAGATGTACAGTATGGAGGAGAGGTCACGAGCCATGTGGCAGAATGCAGAATAATATAAACAGACTCACTTAAGTTATAAGAGCTAGTGGAGAACAAGCCTAAGCTAAAGCCAAGCTTTCATATTTAATAAGTTTCCATGTCATTATTTGGGAACTGGTGGTCCAAAGAAAGTCTGACTACACATTAGTGTATGTAGCCTTACACATAGGAGAGAAAACTGGTATGCCGAGGGAATAACCCATAGCCAAAATAAAAAGTGAAACAGCTTGCTCTTTAATTGATTGGATGGTGCTGAGGCAGGAGAGGAAATCATGCAGAAAAGAATCCTAGGAGCCAGTTTGTGCAGAGGCTCCTTCCAGGTGGACTTCACATCCTTAAACAGAAGTCATAGCTTGTGAAAGGCCTATGAGATTTGTGTATACCAGGGACCATTTTATACAGCCTATTTCCCTGATGAAAATGACGGCTTAGTTTTGCTGAGTCAAAAAAAAAAAAAAAAAAAAAAAAGAACTGCGTGCTTCAGGTCAAGCTGTCCATCACTTTTCATTCTTATAAATGAGCTCATGAACAATAAACAAGTGAAATAAATCTGTAAGATATGATAATGATTTTAGTGGGGCACCAGAGTCTTCCGAAATAGAATTCTGTACAGTTAATGGAAATTATACCCAGCCCAAGTGCTTTAGTGAATGGGGTAGCATAAAAATAAATAAATGAATGAGGCAATTTCCTACCAGAATAAAATGATCCTCACGTTGCCTTTCTTCCAGAAGGCTCTTGCTGATTTCCCCCAGTCAGGGTAGGGCTTGTCTTGAAGCATCATGTCTGTGACCTGAAGAGGAGAGGAACTGGCTTAGCACTTGAGGAAATCTCAAATTCAGATTTCAATACAAGCCTAAAATTTACATCTACTGAGGATGGAATATGCACATATTTTGCATCAGAAGACAGGAGAAGATACAAATGAGAGGCATGGGCTTCATTCAACTCAAAAACCTAAGAGTGCATTTAACGTTACATACTGGGTGAGCATGTTTAAAGTTATTTAGCATGTGAAGGGCTGAGTCTGGTTTATAAATGTTAATTAAGATTATACAGGATTTTTTTCCATTGAACCATGTTTCATTAAGACTATTAGCATATACTGTCTGTCGAAACAATGGGTCTCATCACTGCGCTTTACACAGTGTTCTTCCGTCGTATGAACTCCATCCCCTCTTACTTGAACACCACCTTTTATAGGATACCTTTGATTAGTAATGGCTCTTTAGTGTTTCCAAATCATAAGCTTAAAAACAGAAACTCCAAACCCCAAATACAAATGATTTTACCTAAATCCTAATTCAAAGTGGTTGTTTAGTTTTGTTTTGTTTTGTTTTTTTTCCCGTTTTTATTTTGTCCTCTTTTTTTCCATTCCACTGTCTTGTCACATTTCTGACTCACCTCACCCTGACCCCTGAAGTGGTAAGTAAATAACACATGGGAAAACGTTCTGCCTTCCCCATCAAGAATCTGGTACAGCATTTCCCCCAATTTACAATGCATGTATTATGATCAGCCAGCACTCTCCCATCTACAACTCTGCATCTTCCAAAAGCGTCTTCTCTATCTGACGCACGCACAGACTCTGTCCGTCTGCTGAGGTCCAGGGACAGCTGTGTTCCCCCATGCAGCCTCCAGTGTGGGCTCCAATGCAGACAGCTCACACTTCCTGACTCACCTTCTCATGCCACGCCACGTTCCATTTCCCATTTTCACGCTTCTCTTTTCTTTCTATTGGCCTTTCCTATCCCTGGCAGTGAATGTTTACCTTTGCATCCTTTCTAATGTCTAAGGATGACCAGATAGCAGTCCAAAACGTTTATACAAAAAAAAATGGCAAAATGAATTAGTAAATATATGTTTATTTTTAAAGGCTCATTAACAAAGTAAATTGCTCATTAGCCATATTACATAGCAAAGCTTTCTGCATACGTTCAGTGCATCGTTAACAACCTGCTATAGGAACATTTAAAAAGCTTATAGATGTGGGAAATGATTTTCCTAAGAAAAGGAAAATATGGTTTTGTATGCACACATACATATGCATACATAACTCCTTTTTCCAGAAAATTTATACTCCATCAAACAGACATCACCCTATTAGTTTTGATTTTAATTGATAATGCTCAAATTCAAACACACAATGCCTTAGTCAGGATTACTCCTGCTGTGATGCGACATCAGGACGAAAGCAGCTTGGGGAGGGAGGGGTTTATTCGGCTCACTCTTCCCTTTCACTGTTCATCATCAAAGGGAGTCAGGACAGGAACTCACACAGGGCAGGAATCTGGAGGCAGGAGCTGATGCAGAAGCCATGGAGGGGTGCTGCTTACTGGCTTGCTCATCATGACTTGCTCAGCCTACTTTATTATAGGACCACCAGCCCAGGCATGGCTCCACCCACAATAAGCTGGGCCCTCCCCCATCAATCACTAATTAAGAAAATACCCTACAGGGTGGCCACAGCCCCATCTTATGGAGGCATCTTTTTAATTAAGGTTCCCTCCTCTCAGACGACTTCAGCTTGCGTCAAGTGGACATAAAACTAGCCAGCACACACACAACGTAGATGTAAAATTAAGAAGCCTGATATAGAAGAAAGTATAATGCATTGTGTAAAGAAGAATTTTGATTATCCATTAAGAAATACTCCTGGATCGCTTCTCGGCCTTTTGGCTAAGATCAAGTGAAGAAATACTCCTGGGCTATCAGCTTTGGTCAGACAAGCTGGTCAGATTTGGTCTTCGTGCAGTGGTCCGTGGTAACTTCACAGACTCCTAACCAAGATGAGGACAATAAGTGGTGGCTAAACGTACAGCTACAAATGGGACACCTAGATCCCCCCCTCCAAGAGTTGAGGATCATGACGAAGGGGAGTGGAAAGAACTGAAGAACTGTAGGAGAGTCTCAGTTCCTCAAACCCCCCTGTTGTGGACACACACGAGAGTGACTAGTAGCGATAATTCAAAAAGGACAGACATGTATTTTATTTACTTTTATTTGTGTGTGTGTATGTGTGCAAGTGTGTGTGCATGTGTGCAGCTGTGTGTGTGCATGCGCGCAGTGTGTGTGAGCAGGTGTGTGTATGTGCAGGTGTGTGCAGGTATGCAGGGGTGCGTGTGTGTGTGTGTGTGTGTGTGTGCAGGGGTGCAGGGGTGCAGGGGTGCGTGCGTGTGTGTGTGTGTGTGTGTGTGTGTGTGAGCGTGTGCAGGTGTGCAGGTGTCTGTCACAGAGGACAGAAAGACATCAGCTTAACTAAAGCCAGAGTTAGAGACTGTGAACTGCAGGTGTTGAGAACTTCTGGAAGTGCAGCCAGGGCTCTTAACCACCAAGCCATCTCTCCCCAGCCCTTGTTGCTTTTAAAAGGGAGCTAGTACCTTCATTATTTTATCATCTGTTTGGTTTTGTTCTGACCCTTCCCAATTACGAATTTTTATTTTCTCACTAACAGTGATGACCAAAGATTATATTTCCTTCAAAAAAAGATGCAAGGTATTTATTGATATGATCACAGGGAAAAGATAGATAGAAGGCATAAATCAGGTGAAATGTATTGTCACAAAAAGTAGGCAAAATAAAGGAATTTAAATCCCGTCTATTCAGCCACACAGTCTCAGATGAGAACTTCCTTAAGAAAGAGCTGCAGTGACAATTTCAGCCATTTCTCTTCCTAATCCTTCTAGAGAGCAAGTCTCGTGTTGAGCATTTTAACAAAACATCAAGGTTTGATTTCATGTTTGACCAGATTAAAAAAACAATAACATTTCATTTCTTCTTTTCAGCAATGTGTCGGGTCTTCTTGGAGGAGTGTACATGATAATAAATATTTTCATGTAACAAAACGATTACCGGGTGTGTTTTATTCAATTTTCATTTTTTGCTCCAGGGTAATTTCTGAGACATACTTATCATATTTCCTAGGGAGCAGTCATCTGCAGCTAGATGACCAATTATTATGCAGCTTGTTTTATAGAAACCACATCCAGAGATAAAGCATTTTCTCAGTAAAATGATAAGATGGGGACTAAGAAACAATCTCTTAGATGCCAGACAGCTGGTCTTTTTCACCCCAGATCCTACTCTTTATTTTAAGACATATCATCTGATCGATGAGAGGTCACTTACAGCTAAATTGGCAGTTGCTGGGACAATCATTAAAGGGATGCATTCAATAAGGAAAAATCCAATTACCTTCTACATTAGAGAAATCAAATTTATTTCTGGTGTTGGTCAAGGGCAGTCTTTATTGGAAAAAATGCAGGAAATGGAGAGTGGAGGGGCGCTGGGAGAGTGGAGGGGGGCTCTTTGGTGTAAACACAGCACATTACTGTGTGTGGTGTAAACATGATGCATGACTATATGTGGTATAAATGCAGTACCTGACTGCTGATGCTTCTTTCACAGTTAGGCAGTAGAATGTGAGATTGCAGGTCTGGTTTTCTGAGCTGGGAGAAATGTATTCAGCTCATTTAGGTCTCAGAACCCATCCTCCTCTTCACTTGCCTATCAACAATGTCTCAGCAGAGAGCATTAGAGCCTCATCATTTCGTACTTACAGAATTTTGTCAGGTGGTCTCCCTCAGGAGAACACAGGCTACTTTAGGACATACATATTGTATAGTCTGGGTGGAAAAGAAAAAAACATTTCGAGACTTAAAAGTCAGCAGACAGTTGTAGAGACAATCTGTCTTATGTGGATGGAAGTGACATCTTTGATAAGAAGCCATAGCAACCACAGCACGGAAACAGCGATGATACCATGCATGTATCACACTTGCTGCGGAACTCAGTGGGGTATAAGCCATCCGGTGTACTTTTCTAACTAATCGTCATGGCAACTTCATACTTTCCACTTTAATCCCACAGAGAGAAAAGTCAGTGAGATAAAACAATACAGCTGGGTCACGCCCAGTGTGTTGTTTACACACACCAGTTGCCAGCCTGGGTTCTAATCTGACCTAGTCCATGCTGTACTAGCTTGGGGTCAAGGCAAAGCCCTTTCTCCCTCTGAGATCCGTTCCTCATTGACTGTCTATGAGCATACAAGATATCAGAGGAAGTCACACCTGCCCTCCCTCTGCATCTCCA
The DNA here is from genome assembly GCA_902168325.1 of Peromyscus nudipes. Taxonomy (NCBI): domain Eukaryota; kingdom Metazoa; phylum Chordata; class Mammalia; order Rodentia; family Cricetidae; genus Peromyscus; species Peromyscus nudipes. The sequence continues at coordinate 8,649 of CABHPH010148777.1, read as the reverse complement.
TGACCATCACATATATTATATTATTTGTCTTACATTCTCACTCTTTGAACACTTAACGTGTCTATTCTATTTATCATCATTAAATTGCATCATCTTCCCTTAGCTATAAAAGGTGAAAAATAAAAACCATTATCCTGTCTCACACATCATTTCTATATTGCTCTGGTTTGGGAATTTTCTATATTCTGCATTCCTTTCACATTGGCCCACAAGTGGACTAACCCAAGGAGACTTTCCAGTCCTTCATCCCCAGTGGATGAACTACTTACTAAGAGAACTAAGTACTTCCATTAGAGAAACTTCACGAAGACTCAATCAAAACACTTTCCCACGACCAACCTGTTTATCTTCCTTCTCTCCACTTCTTGCTATTATTGTTTTCATTTATATTAGTGTATTTTTGAGACAGGGTCTCACTTTCCAGCTCCTAGCCTGGCCTCAAATATGCCTTGTAGCCCAGATTGACCCCAAATGCATGATCCTCCTGCCTCATCCTTCAAGGTATGTTTATTTTCATTGGTCCGAAAGGAAAACTGGGCCACAAAATTGTCTTTAGGAATGGGAGGCATCAATTGCTTCACTGTTGTGGCACTGCTGAGGGACACCAGAAAAGAAAAAGAGAAAGAGGAGGAAACCGGTATTACTGTTCTCGTCTTTCCTGGCAGATCATTCGTGTTGCTTGTTTGTTCAAATGTTTCCTTTTGTATTTGGAGTGTAAAGATATTTCTCAAGGTGTACTAACAGCTGCTGTGCTGTTACGTCTTTGGGGATGGTATCTGTAACGTCTACTTTCCTTCTGTGTTATTTGCTCCTATCCCTTAGGGAACCAGCTACGTGCATGCTGGTTTTCTCTGTCTTTGGTGTCTTTTCAGTTTTCAGTATTGCTCATTCAACCATGATCCACATTGTGCATTTGGCAGGGTGTGATTAAGAATTATAGAAATCAATTTTTGTCCTTTGATACCTTATTTTGCTCTATTCCCAGCTTTCTCTATTTTAACCCCCACCCATGTGTGTGGTGGTGACGGGGGGGGGGGGGGGGGGGGGGGGGGGTGAGTGTGAGTGGGTGTGGGTATGGGTGGGTGTGAGTGTGAGGGTTGTGGGGTGTAATGAGGGGAAGTCCCATTAGAGGACAATTCTGTTATAATGATTCTGTTTTGCACATTTCTGTATGTTCTGGGCACTGAGTTGAGGTCATCAGGTTTGGGTGGAAAGTTCTACCCACTAAGCTATCTTGCTAGCCCCAGTGTTTTCTCTTTAATGTTTCTTTTCTGAGTTTACCATCTATTGTTTGATCTTCCATCTCGCCTATCTCTGAACTCTTGGACAACTATTTACACACACACACACACACACACACACACACACACACACACACACATATTGCATTTTTTGGATACTGTAAGTAACTGCAATTTAGGATTAATATCCTTTTCATTGTAAATCATCTTTGTTTTGGTTTCTCAGTTGACAAGGACTCTACTTCTTTGTAACCTTGACTATACATTACCCTGTCTTCCATTAGTCATGTGTTTAATGATAACTGTAATACACTTCTGTATGCCTTATTTAGGTACTGTTAGGTGCCAGCTCTGGGAAGGAGAGCATGAGTTATAGCAAACTGTGGTCTCTGACACTGTAAATACTCAATCTGTGTATCCCTGTGTTAGTGACATCCCTTTATTGGCATCTCCACATCCATTATAGCACAGTGTTGCTTTTTTATGAGCCCGACTTAGGTCATGTTATATGAAAAAGTCTAACTTGAATTTCTTAGACTCTAGGGAAATTCTGCACCCTGCAGAACAGCACAAGCTTTTGTTTGTTTGTTTGTTTGGTTGGTTGGTTGGTTGGTTGGTTGGTTTGGATTTTGCTACCCCCTCCCCAACTTCAACTCACTCACAAAGACACACATAATGTGATCAGCCTTACTCAGCAGCATCTCCAGCTGACACAAAGAAAGACCCAAAGTCTAAGCAGAAAGGATTGTGGGTAGTCACTGAGAAACATCAGCTGAGTACACAATTAAGAAAATGGAAACCATGGATGGAAGTCTCCCACATGTACACTGATGCCATGGATAAATTACTACAAGAAATATATCTGAAAAAATCCTTGGCAAACATCTACTGGTGAACATTAAACCTGGAATGCATTCTCCAGCTTTTCAGAAACACAGCCAGGATTTCACAAGGCATGAATATTAATGTGCTTGCTTATTATCTCCAATGATAGCCTATGCTGCCTTTGTTATATATTGCACCTTATTGCTGAATCCCCACTGATTTACAATGAGTCCCGGGCTGTTTTATTATTAAGTAAAGAAATTGGGCACATCTCAGAATATTGAATCATTTGGAGAAAGACACCTGAATTTACTGGGAACCAGAAATAAACGCAGTCAAAAAAAAATCCCTTGCTATGCAAGTTCTGCAGAGTTTCACAAATAAATATGATATGGCCAAGTATAATTTGCTTCCTACCACAGTGAGTTATAATTTGTAATAAATAGGGCAAAGGAGAATGATTACTAGTTACTGAGCAAGAAGCTGCACACAAAAATACTGACTCCATGCTTGGGCGTGTTGTTCCTCATGGCTGGCTATACCGTAAAACAACAATAGCCCAACATTACATGGTTGGGTATTTATTCTTTTCACTGTTAGCCGAAAGAATGGGTTAGGTTTCTGAATGCATACCTGCTCTGTTTTGTTAACACAGATAACAGATTATTAGAATATTGGTAGAAAATACGTATTCCATAACATGATGGTTTTGTAACTCTACATATAGGTGGAGAAATTACAGGAAGAAAAATGACTATTTCAGATAGGCCATTGTAACAACCAATATCCACAAAGCCCTTGGCCACAGAAGAGCAAAACATCTCAAAGTGATAATTCATCTCATGTTAAAGACGTAAGCACTCTATTGTTTTTTAAATGTGATGCCCAAAGGACTTGTCATAGTCTAGGGCTCAGAATCTTGCCACTCTCTTATTAGTCATCCCATATCAGGACAGTAGAGTCAGACATTAGGAATTAGATATGAAGGAAGGTGACAGTGAAGCATTGTGGATAAAAGTTAAAATGAGGACTGATCCATGACTGCACAGCTGATGTGCACTGGTGACATTATGGACAGTGTTGGAGCAACCTCACCAAAGCCTAGAAAGCAGAAAAGTGGCTGTAAGTAATAATTACCAGAAAGTGGCTATAAATAGAAATCCAGTTCATAAGCGTTTGGTGTCTAAAAATGAAGCCAATTCCTTTGCTCTCAAATAAGAAGGAAATACTAGTTTTGGGGGAAATCTATACAGAAACCAGTGAGAGTGATTTAGGAAGTCATGTCATTTTCTGTGATTTTTGCTAACACATCAGGTGTAAATGCAAGGCATTCACGAAGATTATTTAAAATTACATGTAAGTATACATTACAGCCAAGAATTAAAGTGGAGAGAAAGCATATTTCTATCACTCACCACAAGAACAGCATGGAACAAAAGCAAGGTCCTTGATGTCCCTTTCCCCACACTCTCCTCCGTGCCCAAACCTAAGACATCACCATTCTGAATAGTGAGTTTATCATTCTCACTTCCCTTTGGCTCACTGTGGTTTTGCTCTAAGCTCATGGGCGAAGTGTAATAAAGTGCATTGCTCACTTACAGATATCACATTCACATTCTAGTAAAATAACACCCAATTGCCCTGAACCTGCTGTGCTTCTTCATTTCACTGTTTCTCCCAGATTTGGTTCCACTGAATCCAATAGTTACAACCTTGATCTCAGCTTCATGTCCACCTATCGGTAAATTAAAGCTCCATTTTTATGTGGTTTGTAGCTTCTTTTCTTCGAATCTGGATCTTATAAATATTTTTGAGTTTTATTTGATTTTTTCAAAAAAAAAGTAAGTTTGGAATAGTTTTAATAGAGAAGACTCTGCAGTGCCCTTGTTTTTATCGTGTTAATTTCTGATCACATATTCTTGCTTTCCACTATTTTTTGACTGATTTCCCCCTTGCTTCCTAATGTCTTCTTTGTCCTGATTTATCTTTCTCTTCATTTTCTTTCATCTTTCTTTTGCCATTGGCACATTCTAGGGGAACCTCCTACTGAGCTATAATCCCAGCCCTTAAGTTTTAAATGTTGAAGGCTTATTTCATTAATTTTCGGTGTTTGTTCTCTTTTTATACCATAATCACTATTGAATTTATTCTTTAGAAGTTTAGAAATTGTGATACATACAAATTTAAAAAGTTTATACCTTCAGTGTGTGTTTAACCATCTATAATCCAATGCTTATTTATTCCCAAAGTCTTTATTTTGCTAGGTATAAATCTATCTATGTAAGTTATATTTTAATACGATAATTATGGTGTGTTTCTTCAGTCTTTTACTTGCATAATTTCTGTTCTTAAACTAGGCGTGATGGTACATACATATAACCTCAGCCCTCCGGAGGTAAGGACGGGAGGATCTTAAGGTCAATGCCAGACTGGGATACATGCTGAGACCCTGTTTGGGGGCTAGCTTTCACAGTTTCACAGGCTTCTGGGGAAGAAAATTAATCAACAGTCATATGTAACTGTGATTCCTGTAAGCTGCATGGAAACCCATGCCAATGAGTACATTAGCGGCACACATGGTATGGCCAATCGGTCATCCTGGAGTTGGATTTAAGGCCTGCTCCACGGGAGGAAACCTGTACCTGCAACTGTAAATGTGGACACGAACTCATAGCTGGGGATCTCAAAGACTCTGAGGCGACCTACTACTATTATTTTGCTAAGTGGACATAACATCAGACTGACTTCTAAATACTCTCCCAGTAGGAAATGCATGCCTAATATTTTAAGTGAGGCTAAGAACCCATTTGGGAGTTCACAGGCCCCAGGGGGGAACTTATTAGTATCACACAATGACAGAAAGTGTATAGTGTGCAGATGCGAATGTGTTCACTGATCTGGTAATCCGTGTCCTTTAAGAGAAAAGTTAGATTGATTTTGTCTACTAAAATAGTTCTACGTATTTCCTTCTATAGCTGATGTCACTGACTTTTCTTTATGTCTTCTATTTTGCCTTCAATTTTGCCTCCTTTCAGACAGTTTTCCTTTGCATTTCTCCTCTACTACTTTAGAGACATTGTTCCTTCTAGCCACTAGGAGTTGACAGAAAATTTACACTGGCTATATAAATTAGCTAATCTAATAAAATAGCACCATCACTCTATTCCATAAAATCCATAAGATATAATTATAAGCTTTAATCACTCAGCTTGTTCTCTTAATTTTTCCAGGATTTTGGTCCAGTAGATGTTATTAAAAACCAGTTGTGAGGTGCCATGGGTGCTGGCACAAAATCTGGACCTCTGGAAGAGGAGCCAGTGCACTAACTACTGAGTCCTCGCGCCACTCCCTGTTGGTATGTTCTTGGTTTAACATTCAAGGGTCATATATGTCTATAAATCTATCCTTTTATTTTATATTTTCCATTCTCTTGGCATGTAGATCTTCTAAAGTATGTCCCAATAATCTTCCGAGTCCCATTTGGAACTAACATAATGTTTTCCTTTTTGCTTCTAATTTTATTGAATTGGATCTTCTCTTTTTTTCTCTCTCTTGTTCTGTTGCTTGTCATTCTATTTGTTTTCAAAGACCCAGGTCTCTGTTGCAGCAATTTTCTGTATTGTTCTTTTCATTCCCATTTCATTGATTTCTGCCCTGATCTTTATTATTCTATTCCATCTATTGATTTGGGATATTGGTTTATTCTTGTTTTCCTAGGACCCTGAGAAATATCACAATTTATTTAAATCTCTTAAAATATTCATTTTAATGTGGGTACTTAATAGCTATGAACTCCCCCCTCTTGGAACCGCCTTCTTTGATTTCCATAGGTTCTGTCATGAACTTGTTGAAGTTCCCTCCTAATGTCTTTGATGACCTATCGTTATGTCTCCACAAGTTTGCATATCTTTTATATTTTAAAATATTGGTTTCTAATTTGGGGCCATGTTGATCACATAGAATAAAAAAATAATATTCATATATTGCTAAGACTCACTTTGTGTACTGACACACGTGTATTTTAGAGAATGTTCCATTGGGCTGCTAAGAAGAATGTGTATTCTATAGTTTGGGATGTAATAATCTATAAATGCCTGGTAAATCCAATTCATAATATCATATAGTTTACTTTGGTGTGTGGGATGGGGGGTTTGGATGACCCTTCTATTGGGAGGGATGAGCCATTGAAAGTCACCAACTACTACTGTGCTATGCTGAGGTAAATCTGTCCCTTTGTGTTCAGAAATGTTTTTCCCTCAGGATAGTAACAGAGCCCAGAGCCTTGCCCCTGATAGGCAAGTATTCTACTACTCAATTGTATCTCTATCTCCAGTTCATAGGGACACTAATGCTTCACAATATGGGGGAATAAGTGAATTCTAAGGAGCTAATATGACTCCGATACCCAAACCTGAAAAACTACAACAGCAACAAAAGAAAGCCATAGCCCAACATCTCTGATAAACTTGGGTGCAAAAATTCTTAATAAAATGCTGGCATGCCCAATTCACAATAACCAAGTTGGCTTCATTCCAGAGATGCAGAGATGGGTCAACAATGCAAATCAGTAAATGTCATATATCACATATATAGACTCCACCACAAAAAAAAAACCCCAGGGATTGAAAAGACCTTTGACAAAGTCTAACATTACTTTTGATAAAAATTCTGAACAAACTAAGAAGGAGTAAACCTCAGCAAAATAAAGGCTATATATAACAACCCTATAGCCAACCAAACAGGAAGAAAAAAAATAGAACAGTTCCACAAAGTCAAGAATGACACAATAGTTCTGCCACTCTTACTCAAAAAAAGTTACTTCTGAGCTAGAACAATAAGTCAAGAAAAGAAACAAAAAGGATACAAAGTCTTGGAATATGCTTCAGCAGGTAGAGTGCCTACCTAACATGCATCAAGTTCTGAGTTCAATTCCCAGGATGCCATAAAATAGACACACCGTCCCATGCATGACTGTAATCCCCACACTTGGGAGGTAGAAGTGGAAGAGTCAGAAGTTTCAGTTCATCCTGGCTACATGGTGAATTTTATACAAGCCTGGGCTACATGATATTCTGCATCAACAAACAAAGGAAAAACAAAGACAAAGAATGGAAGGAGACAAGTACCAGTAGGAAAGGAAAGACACAAGACATCCAAATAAATCCTTAGAAAAGGAAAAGTGATGGAAGCATCACAATGTTGGACTTCTCATTATACTATGGAGCCACAGCGACTAAGATAGCATAGTCCTGGCATGAAAACAGACACATAGATGGATATAATAGAATAAAGCAACCAAAATAAACCATGCCGCTACAGCCACCTAATTTTTGACAAAGATGCCAGAGCTGTGCATGCCTGCACCTTCAACAAATACTGTGTGGAAACTGATATAAATACAAAAGCAAAAACATTAAAAAAAAACTGGTATAAAACACAAAAAAAAACCTGAATATAAAATACATAAAAGAATGAAATCAGATTCTTATCTCTTACCCTAAACACAATTCAAAATGGACTTTAATGTAAGACGTGAAACGCTAAAACCATTTTAGGAAAATGAGAAGAAAAGACTTCAAGATATGAGCACAGACAAGGACTCTCTGAAAGGGACTCCAGACCCTCAGGAAATTAAACCAAGTATTGACAAATTGAAGTCTATGAAATTAAGAACTACTGCATAGAAAAGAAAATGACTTACTGAGTTAGCTGACAACCAACAGAATGGAAAAGTATCTTTGTAGCTGTATCTGACAAAAGATTAATAACCAAAATATATAGTTTTTTAAAAGCCTCAAGAGACTAAACACAAACAAACCAAACAACCCAGTACATGGATTATGAAATGAACACACATTTCTCACCAGATGCAGAACAAATGGACAACAGTCTTTTGGAAATGTTCAACATCCTTATTTATCAGGGAGGTCCAAATTAAAAGAACCTTTCAATTCCACCTCCCCAGTCTAAATAATTGTTATTAAGATCTCAAATAACAAATATTGGACAGGTTGTGGGAGAAAGGAAGCTCTTACACAAAGCTGATAGATATGGAAATTAGTTGTTACTACATTAATCAGTATGGCGGCTCCTCAAAAAACTAAAACTAGGAATACCATGTGGCCCGCTCATATCACTCTTGGCTGTATATGCAAAGGATTTTAGCTTAATATGCTGCAGAGATACAAGCACCTCTATCTTTACTGCAACATTAGATGTTCATCAACAGATGACTGGATAAGGAAAACGTGGTACAATCACATAATGGAGTTTATTCAGCCATAAGACCACCAATAACCTTAAGGCCCCCTCCAAAGAGATGCAACTCATATCTGGCACTGCTTGAGTGACCAAGAACCAGAGACTAGGTAGCCCAGGTAACTACAGAAAAATCATATATTACTGATTTTTAAAAATAGTGATCAAAATGACTCCTAATGATATTCTGCTGTACAAGATCAGTGCCTTGTTCAGCCATCATCAGAGAAGCTTTCTCCTGCAACAGATGGGAACAGTTACAGAGACCCACAGCCAAATATTACACACTCACGCACACACACACACACACACACACACACACACA
>CABHPH010148776.1:34739-45239 GCA_902168325.1 Peromyscus nudipes | reverse complement strand
GGTATAGATTTTAGTTTATGTTTAAAATGTTTTACATTGGTATAAATTTTAGTTTATTGATACAAACTTAAAGTTGATTTTGTTATACTGTGTGTATATTTCTACTTTTGTTTGAGGTATTATGTTTATGTAACTCATTTAAAATTGTAATAGATAATTAAGAAATAGATTAATAATTAGTCATCTATGATAGTCATATTTGTAGCCATGTTAGTTAAGTCTTCTAGGTATACATAGATATATTTCAGATAGATAGGTAATCTTCAAATACTTCAAAGACCTACAGAATATGGCATTTAAAATGTTTTAAATATTTAGTCGTTCTGGACAATGAGACATGTCTGCTCCTGGCAGCACTGGATTTACTTCAAAAGAGGATGGGCATCGAAGACACTCCATATGGAGTTTATCTTCACCTTGGCAAAAATAGCTATTTGGGCAAGAAACTGTTCTTGCCTGGACTGCTTGATCGACTGGACATGCAAGACCCATAGGAAGGTAACCACTGAACTTTGCTTGACAAAATGGTCCTTCAGGTTCCTGCTTTGCAGAGGAAACTGCCAGACATTCTACAGGACACAGAAAAAAATGATTGAGAGACTCTAGGCCTGTGAGCTGAAAACAGATGCCCCAACTTTACAAGAGAACTTTGAATGACTGTCCAGGCTGTCAGCTGTCTCTGTCTACCCTGCAAGACTCCCGAAAGTTGCTTACATCTTCTCCATTTCTCAGGTAGTATTATATCCTTCTGAGGTCTTTGATGTGGTTGAAGACTAGATAGTTGTAATTTCCTCAGTTATGATAAAAGATAAGTTAGATATAAAACCTTAAACTCATAAATATAAGATAGATAGGATATCTTCTTTAATATTGTAACTATAATTCTTGCTCGATAATTGTTTTGTTATATGTAATTTTACTATGTGAAAGTTAAAACCTTCCTTTTTGAAAAAGAAAAAAAAGGGGAAGTGCTGTGGCTATCACTCTGTATCAATAAAGCACTGACTGGCCGGTAGCCAGACAGGAAGTATAGGCGGGACCAGCAGAGAAGAGAAGAGAGCGAGGAGAAGAAAGATGTAAAGTACCGGTAAGCCACGAGCCACGTGGCAAAGTAGAGATTAATAGAAATGGGCTAAATATAAGAGTAAGAGCTAGACAATGATAGGCCTGAGCTAATGGCCAAGCAGTTTAAATAATGTAAGCGTCTGTGTATTTATTTTATGAATGGGTTCAGTCAGGGAACCAGGGACTGGCGGGACTTGGGAGCTGGAGACTGGCGGGACTTGGAAGCTGGAGAGAAGCTCTCCAGCAACAGGTCCCTGTGTCTTAGGTGGCAGTGTAGCAGGTGGCGCTCTGGGCCTTTTTTTTTGAGTTGGAAACTTCAAGAAAGCCCTTAGGGAATGTCCTTAAAATGGATTGTTGGATCTTGTATCTTCTCTGCTTCTTGACTCAAGATTTGAATGTTCATTGCAACACTTGCTTCCACTGTGGTGACGGCCCCCCTGAAGAGGCACAAACAATGATGCTGGCTGGTTTTGGACTAGAACATCCAGAACCATGAGCCCATATAAACCTCTGTTTATATGCATGTATTCCATGTCAAGTGTTTAGTTATAGAGGCACAAAGCTGTCTGAAACAGTGTGATACCCAGGCTGTGTACTTTGGTGCACTGAAAATACTTGATCCGAGTTAGATGCCCTTGTTTCTCAGATAAGGAAGATGAGGGGGATGGGAACAGCACATAACCAGAATGCCACCAAGTTTAGAGTCTAGGCACAGCTGTTTTCAAAGTGACCCCCCTTCAGGTTGCTCCTATTATTTATATGCTGCTTTGGAAGGGGGTACTTTGCCATCCATCCTAGTTTATGCATACTCTCTCAGGGTAGTTATTAATAGTGGTCTTTGGATTTTCATGATTATTTATCTTAGATGATAAACTGTATGATCTCTTCACTAATAATTCACATTTAAATTTATGCTTGAATCCCAAATTATTTCTACTTCTAAATCTTCCCATGGCCTGACGTCCCCCTAACTCTTTCCCCCTCTCTCTCCCCTTCTCTCTCCTCCAGTTTATTTAACTATGTGATGTCATAATTTGATGGAATTTGTATCCAAGACACCGAATACAATTCAGCAGCAACTTGGCTAGTATAGGGTGAACACACGTTACTCCCATGATCTTGCTTTCACCGACATAAATTCAAACCTGTTCCTGGTGGGAGGTCCATGCCATTTCCATGTGAATGGAATGGCAAAGCAGCTCACCTTGCTGAAATCAAGTTGGCCTATGATAAGACGCTATTTGTAGTGCCAATTAGAAAAATAAAATTGTAGAAACTTAGAACCTATTAACGGTTTCAGGGTATGATTCTTTGGGGGACTATGTAGGGAAAAGAAATGATAAAAGCTATGGCAATATTTTTTTAACGTAGGAATTTCCGAAAGCAGAATTTAGCTCATATCTGACAATATTTTCTCAGTAAATATATAGGTGAACACATATTAGTCCTCTATAAATATCTTTATTGTGGAAAGATGTCCTCTCCACTTGCTTCCATCTTTAAACATGTAGTATTCATGTATTACGTCAATGAAGAGCCAGTGCATATGCAGTAATTAAAATATCTGCATTAGCAAAACTCCAAATGAGATCCAAGAGGCACCTCTGCTCCTACCAGGGAGCGTCAGGAACTCAGATTCAAGCACTTTTATTTTGTTCTCTCGAGACTCAGTGCTGTTCACACCTTTGCATTTCCTTATAGCCAGCATTTGATTTACAATGTTATTTCAGTTTCAAGATAGCTAATTGCTTTTGTACCACATTTCACGAACACATTTTTTTTCAGTTGTCATTGGAGGCCAAACCATAAGCAATATGTTTAGCCTTCTGCTCACCCAATCATATTCAGCCTAAAAAAATAGACTTTCATCTAAAGAAATTCCCTGTGGAGTAGGAAACACAGCTGTTTTATCCAACTAGGCAGCCTGCAGAGAGAGACTATTTTCCTTGAGGGGAAAGGACACTCAGGTTTTGAGAATCTAGGTACTGTACCATTGGGGAAAGAACTGAAAAGAAAATACACCATCTTTTCCAGTTCTATTGTGCAGAATATAAAGAAACCCTTTGTTCACACTCGATGTCCTCCTCCTTCTTGCTCAATCTTCAGTCTTTTAAAAGTCTACCCTTAACTAAATGGGTAAGCTGCAAAAAAAGATTAAACTTAAAAATATACCAGGAATATGGAATGAAGAGAGGTGATTGATCTTGGAGTAGGCATCCAACAGTGCAATGAAATTCTCAGGCAGGCTCCTTTTTATTTCAAAATGGGTTTGATTCAGAGGGATTTTATAGCTGCTAAATCATGCAGTTGGCAGAGGCCGCGTGCTTCTCACAGTTACTTTCAAAGATGTCAAATTTGGCAAAGGCGGTAGAAATACCGGGATTTACTGAGCTTGCGTTTCCCCCCTTTCTTGTAGAAAATGCTTTAAAATCCAGCACACTCAGAAGTAATATCCTACAACAGAAGTGTGCAGAATTGCAGGTTTCACGGGAAGAGTGTGGCGCTCTCGGGCAGTATGACTACACACTTTGGCAGGAGCCTTGGCATCCCAAGCTCGTCACTGGAGAAAGCTCCCATTTGGATTACCAGTGGAGCTGAGTTCAGCCTCACAGCCTTGGGAGCCCCAAAGCTGCTCATTTCTAACAGGACAGCTGCTGAAAAGCATTCTTAGCTCATCCAGAAGGAGGCAGATCTGACGCAACACCTTTGGGTTGATCGAATACAGGCTCACAGCCCCATAGCTGTAGAGGGCAGTTACCCTGACCATGGCTGGGATTTAGAATGCCTGGCTGTCACTAACAGCTCCAAAAATGACTTGCAAGTCATTCCCAAGCCCTAGTTACACTATATATAAACATAGACAATGGACTAGTTTATCGGGCTGCCAAAGGAATGAATGTGAGATGCTTAAGATAGAGACACAGTGAGCGATCAATAAAAACCATTGTAATTACTAGCCATATGGAGTTCAATAAGTGCTGTCTATGATCAATTCAGGAGAAGGGAATATTTTTCATAAAACTCACATTTTTTGAGAGTATAAATGATGTGACCATCACCACTATATTTATGATATCAGGCTTCACCATTGTTTCGTGTGGGAGAATGCGGTGCCCACTCTCTGTGGATCAGTAGGTACTGCTCTGCTATTGATCATAATCAGGTTGCTATCCCTTCTCCGTATATAGAAATGAATTGTTATAGCTATTTTGCCTTTGGACTCTAGCTCAGTTCTGGTGGAATGAAACATAATGCACAACAGCACAAATAGAACTAAAGGGTACACTGAACTGGTTCAGGTAATATTCTATGAAATTGCTTACTCATCCATAGAAAGCTCTTTGTAAGTCTATCCCATAATCCTTGGACTTCCGTAGTTCAGACAAGCCTTGATTATAAGGCAGGAAATCACCTGTGGTGCTATGATTCTAATAGCATTTATTTCTGACATCATGATCTCCTTAAATATAGGTTCTAAAAATTGTACCAAGCCATGTGCTAATCACTGTGACAAATGTTTTTTAATATTTGATTTTTACAATGATCCTGAGTCATAAACCACTTTCATCACTTTTTCCAGGTGAACAGACATTGTTATGTTAAAGGAAAATTAACTGCCTTAGACTGTCTACTATTTAATTTTCCCCATTCAAGTAGGAACAGATGTCTTTTGTTTATTTCATCCATAACTCCTTATTCAGTGCCCAGCAACAATATACTTTCTGTAGAATTCTAATTTAATGTATGTAGAAGAACTAATAAAGAGATTGTGAAGTACTATAAGGTCTTCCTTGTCTCTGTTTCTTTTAAAGTATACATTCCAAGCACACACACACACACACACACACACACACACACACACACACACACACCCCACATGCTTTGATTCCTTGGAAGAATGCTAAAGAAAGATTCAGATAGAAACCAAGACTGTTCAACTTCAGGGATATTTGAAACAGTGACTAAGCTTTTACTCTAGGCTTGAAGGCAACCAGGTAGAAGTAACCCATCTAAACAAGCAAGATGATTAAAATGTTAAACTAAATGTCCCAGCTCTGCCTGCTAGAACAGATATAGATTTAGAAGGTCCAATTGTATAGACTGTGGGCAAGGATGATGGGCCAACATCTCATTCTTTTTTCCTCCAGAGACCAGGCATATAATTAAAAGTGTAAATTGGTGTGTCCTCTACTCCCACACAAGGGGATATGAGATCTTCTGTTTCCAATACAGTCAAAGCACTTGTTGACCTATCTGGCCTTGTATTAGCTGGTCTCTCCTGCCTCCAAAATTGCCATCTCACTAGCATAGACCAACTGGAGAATCTTTCAGCTCTCCCCATGCCCTGTTCCTTCTGGTCTTTCAGTTTCAGCTCATGTATTACATGCCCCTAGAAAGACACCCCCACCCCTCGACCATTGCATCAACTACCCTCTGCTTCCAAGCTAGACTGTATGTCTTCTTAATTTTGGCTGATTGTCTGTCTTATTAATTTTGGCTGGTCTTCACTTCTGACTATGTTCCCTCCAAATGTCTGAAGTTAGCTTTGTGTGCACTGGGATATTTTATCCCTGTATTTAAAAGTGATGAAAATCTAGAATTTGTGTATCTTCAATAAATATTTGTGTACACATTGTTGTCTGAAGAATATGATACTGAGTGCTGCAAAGTTACTTAAAATTGAAAAGTTTGGTGATTTCAAAGATCTGCTGGCTCCTGAAAGGAGTGCACACACCACTTGGCACCCAAGGACAAGCACTGAAGCAGAGGAAACCATGCTTGCACAGGGGAGATTGGCAGCCCAAGAAATCCTGCATTGGCACTGAGGATACTTGAATCATGTAGCCTTCCAGGCAAGGCTTTAAAAGAAGACATTGGAGGTCAGGTGTAAAAGATACAGACATCCCTGAAAGTTGAGGGGTAATTAGGATAATTACAGAAGTTTTTTTTTAATCACCATTATGAAGACATTGCCTGGGAGAGATCTGTTCTGAAGTCCAATAGGCCACTATCTGGAAATCTGTCTGAATGAAGACACATATTCTAATGTTATTTGGGGTATACAAAACTGTTCAGTTCAGCAAATGTACAAAGAAGGTAAGTAGCAAGACATGGGAGTGGAGATGAAGCCATAGTCACACCATGCAACTTTTAAAAGAAGAGACAAAATAAAAATCTAGAACAGTATAGACATCTGTCATTATACATCCTTCATACGCATAATTTCTGTAATAGCACTCATGGTAGAAGAGAGTATTCCCGTATTACAAATGACTAAATGAGAAATAAAGGGCAAGATTACTTTGTCAAGTTCACCTTTGCTTGTAGATAGTACAGACAGGAGCCACATCTAAGTCTTCTGCAGTTCTCTAGGCTTATAGTAATACTTACTTTATTTTTCAGTTCTGAAAGTTGGAATTTTGATAGTGTTAAGACTGACCACTAGAACTGGGTGTGGTGGTGCACACCTTTAATCTCAGCACTTGGGAAGCAGAGGTAGGCAGATCTCTGAGTTTGAGGCTAGTCTGATCTACAGAGCAAGTTCTTGAATAGCCAGGACTATATAGAGAAACCCTACCTTGAAAAAAAAAAAAAGAAGAAGAATGGCCACTAGGTCCTTGGACCAAAGGTTGCTTTTAGTGTCTATACTTTTGAAATAGTATGCCTTTTTCATAAGTCTCTTCACATTTGAACTGCATTCAATCTCAAGGACTTCATTTCACCATTCAGCTCTCCCTATCTCTGGGTTCCATATTCATGGATTCAACCAACAGTGGATTGGATATATTAAAAAAAAAATGAATCTGGATGAGGCAGACCTTTTTTCCAGTCACATATTCCCTGAACACAGAATAACAACTGTTAATGCTGCAGTGACCAATGTATGAGATATTATACATAATCTACAAATGGGTCAAAGGGTGTGGGAGTCTATGTGTGAATTATATGCAAGTACGACACCATTTATAAAAGCATCTTGAACATCCATGAGTTCTGGTATCTCTAGGGATCCTGAACTTTTAGAGATCAAGGGATGATGATTATATTCATCCCCTTCCATTATCCTCTTGAAGATTCAGACTTTATTTTGTGCTTTAGTCTGTGCTTGGTAGTGTTTTGTCAATGACACAAGCTAGAGTCATTTGGGAAGAGGGAACCTCAATTGAGAAAATTCCCCCACTAGATTGGCCCATAGGCAAGCATGTGGGGCATTTTCTTGATTAAAATAGATATGGGTGGGCCTGGATAACTGTGTAAAGTACCACCCCTGGTCAGGTGGTCTTGGATGGTATAAGAAAGCAGGTTGAACAAGCCATGTGGAGCAAGTTAGTAAGCATCACTCCTTACAACTTCTGCTTCAGTTCCTGACTCCAGGGTCCTATCTTGAGTTCCTGCCCTGACTGCCCTCAGTGTATAGATCCTTTATAATGTATAGATCCTTTCTTCCTCAACTTTCCTTTGGTCATGGTGTTTTATCACAACAATAGAAATCCTAACTAAGACAAGATTGTATTAGTTACTTCTTTCTTTGCTGTGATAAAATACCCAGTTGTGGAATAATCTTTTCGTACACTGTGAAGATGTGTTGCCCTCATCGGTTTAATAAAGTGCAAAATGGCCAATAGCTAGGCAGGGAAGCCAGACAGAGAGAACTCTGGGAAGAAGGGCAGAGTTGGTGGCCAGACAGAGAGGGAGCAATACATGCAAGAGGACAGCTAAATGCCATGAGTCAGCAATATATAGATTGACAAAAATGGGCTAATTTAAGTTGTAAGAGCTGACTAGTAACAAGCCTAAGTTATCAGCTGAGCTTTTATAATTTATGAGAGGTCTTCATGTGGTTATTTGGGAGCTGGCTGGTGGGATAGAGAAAAGTCCAACTACAATACCCGACATAGGCAACGTAAGTAAGAAAGGGACTATTTTGGCTCACAGGTCTGGGAACATTCCATCGTGACCACCAAGATGTGGTGGCTAGAGCAGCACCGACAGTGGTAGCAGGAGTGTGAGGTGGGTGGCCACACTGTGTACCCAGTCAGGGGGCACAGATACAGATGTGCTCATGCTTTCTCCCTTTCATTCAGGCTGGGACCTCAGCTCACAACATAGTACCGCCCACATGCACTGTCCCATCTCTGCTAAACGTCTCTGGAAAGGCTCTCACAGACATCCAGAGATAGGATCCTGTGTGCTCCTAAATCCTACAGAGGTGACAACCAATGCTAGCATCACAGGGTTAATTACTAAATGGTGGGAGTTATGAAGATAGGAAAAGTGAGTCACTCACACTATACCTGATTATGTGTTAAGTGTATCTGTGGATAAGGAAATGTCATATTAACAATTAATTAGTTAATTATTAATTGATTTTGAGGTGCATACATTCACATGAATGACCCTTTCCCATTTGCCCCCAGGAAGGCATCCTATTCCACTGGGTTTCCTCTACTGTGAAGAAATCTAGGAAATACGGAGAGACTGGTACAGATTCTAAAATGTATCCCGACAGGAAAAGCCAATTCCCTATACATTTCTAGTTTCATTTTCCTCCATCACATGTGACTGTACTTCTGTCACTTTGCTACCAGTGTGACTAGCGCAGGGAACAGTTCTCCAACTTGGCTTAGCATGACTATAAGCAGACACGGAAAATAGCTAGAAATACAGCTTTTAGGTTTTCCCTCCCGATAGCGACATCACAGCAATGCCAGTCTGCACACCTACCATGAACCGGGCATGGTGTGAGCAGAACTGAATATATTATACCTAATTCTCACAGTGGCAGTATCTCCTTATTTCTTCATTCATGAGTTGTGATTTCAAGTTCAGATCTTGCCATGGTCACATGGTTAGGGGGTCTAGTGGGAATTCAACATCAAGCTTGCCTCTTCCTCTACATATATTTCTTTTACTGTGAACAAAGATCAAGTTTGCAGAAATCTCTACAAAGATGTGTGCTGCCCAGTGAGCCACGTGACGGGGGAGGGGACCCCATGCTATCTCTTAGAATAGTGAATTTCTAAGTACCAGGCAGGGAGAAAATTTGAGTATCAGGGGCTCCAGCTGGGAGTGTGGCCAACCAGATGAGTTGAAGCCTCAGGGAGGCTGGAGGATAATCTGGATGTTTTCTCATACTTCACCAAGAAACAAAGCACAATTTTACATCTACAAAAACACCATTGACACATGCAAGAAGCCTGTTGTTGGGTCAAAAATTCTTCTTTGAGATCTTTAGGCATCTGTTTCTCAACACTGCCTAGAGGTTAAAGTCCATTTCCCCTTCTGGTACTAAAATCTACAAGATGAGTTTAGAGTCGCATCCAGCAGGCACCTCTTACCAAATGGAACACTAAGCATATTTCCTCTCTTGTTGTCTCCTCATGCAGGCAGTCTCCTTCTGTCGTTAGCTCCAGGGGCTATCTTCTTTTAGTCACAGCACTAGGAAGGTGTTTTTTTTTTTTTTTTTTTTTTGTAGCCCTATCATGGAGTGATATGCTCCATGATTTCTGTCTCATCAAAGCAAGTCTGTCTAATAAAATTACAAGCATCCAAACCCACCCTACATTAGACTATGTGGTGACCAGAATGTCTTGTCATCCCTGAGACGTGATAGTCCTGTGACGAGGCTTAATTTGTGTAGGAAAGAAGCAAGGCACTAATCACTTGACTTCAGCACCATGGACAGTCTAGGTTGAAAATGTCTTGCTGTGGTGTGCTGTCCTGTGCACTATAGACATTCAACAGCATTCCTGGCCTCTCACTAGCCTTTGTCAATGTCTCCTGGAAGGCAGAAACTCACCCCCAGTTAGAAATCATTATTCTCCTGCTGTCTCTCTGTCTCCCTCTCTCTCCTCTCAGATATGTAATATTCTGAATGGATCAGTTTCTTATTAAATTATTAGTCATGTGCATGGGTACTTAGGTAGTTTTGTGCATTAAACTTGGAAAAAATTTGTTTTTACACTTCTAATGATTACTTTAAAGATAAAACTTGGGACTGCATACACTCTTAAATCTGTGCAATCACTTGAAACCATCTGGAGTTAAACCAACCCCTAATCCTGACACACCTGCCTTGGAACATGCAGATGGGAAGTCAGGGGATAGGGGTGGAGTTGGGGGATACAGGGAGGGGAAAATCCTCCCAACTTCAGGAAAATGAAAGCCCATGAATAAATTGCTTTCAGTTCCTGAGCAATTCTGCCTCCTGGATTTCCATTCAAGGCAGCAATAAATGCTTCTTTCAATTGCTCTTCACTTTGCATAATGGCACAGGGTCAGAACAATAGCAAGGAGGTCTTGTGTGCAGAGAGGCAGTTTACAGATGAGATGCATTGATGCCAAATAGGAGGGTCCAGTTTCCCTTGAGGACTGGCACTTGTCTTTCCTTTCTCAATGGGAGTGCAACACACACACACACACACACACACACAC
>CABHPH010148776.1:10833-34339 GCA_902168325.1 Peromyscus nudipes | reverse complement strand
GAGTCTACAGAACTTCCAGGTTCAAGCCCATCAAGCATACTAACCCTGTGAACTCCAAGTGTCCTCAGGGCTTAACTGTGAAAAGAGTTCTGGATTCGAGGGGCTCACTCATCATTTTAACAGACAAAAGCATGATGTACCAGGTCCCCGAAGACTTCCTTTTTTTTTCTCACTGAGAAGTCAATGTCTTTCTCCTTGAGGCACTATGTACTGAATTGCCATTCTGTTTTGTATCTTTCCACTTTATTGTCTCAAAGGTTTTTTTTTTTTGGCAGTCTATGAATGTGAATGCTCAAATGACAGTGTACCCAGATTTCTGTCTTCACAGCCTGGGAAAGGCTTTGGAATATGGTTGAGGATTTCTCTGCTCAATGCGATTGAGAGAGAACTCTAAGATTCTTTACTCCTTGAAGTTCATGTTTCTTTTCTCCCATCCTTTTTCCCCTTGGGCATCATACTGGAATCCTCCTGCATGAAGTTCCCCAGAGATGATCAAGTTTGCTTATTCTACATCATCTTCCTAAATGATTCCATCTAGTCATTGTTGACCTAAAGGTAGAGATTGTTGACTTTCTAATCTACTACTGTCTTCCACTCTATCTGCTCCCTCACCAGGCTTTAGATTCATGACTCTTTCCTGGATACACGCACCTCAATACCTTGTCTATGATTAAACCTTTAATATTTTGCATCTCAGTGAATGGTCCCATCAACACTCCAGACACTTAGTCACCACAAACATGGGCTCATCATTGATTCTTCTTTCTACTAAGCTCATGTCCTAAGCCCATTTCCTGTCTTTCATTCTTACCATCATTGTTCTAATAAACGTTCTTGGTATCTTTCCTTAGACTCTTACCATTTTCTCTAATACAAAATATCCCAGAAATTCAACTTGTTTTCTTACAGACAACTAAGAATTAAGTCAAACTGTAATGTATCCCTCCCCACTAAAAAAAAAACAAAAAAAAAACAACTTTTTTTTTAATGCAGTAAAGTCTAACACCCCAATCCTGGAATGGCCTGGGTCCACTGTTCTTTTATAGCTCCACATGTTACAGTGTGTTCTGCTTATTACTGCCAAGTTGGAAGCTGCTCCATAATTTTATTAGCTTACAGCCTTTTATTATGCTGATTCTGTGGGTCAGAAATTCAGATGACAGCAAGGATTTTTTTTCCTGATTCACATTATCTGGGGATTTAGCTGGGATTTAATGGCTAGAGGTGGCTAGAAGGCTCATTTCCTACCAATGATAGTATGACTCACAAGCTCTGACTGTTATCCAAGCTGCCTGTGTTATGCTGGGTTGGTTTATAGCAGGGAGGTCCTACAGAACTGAACTTTTTATATTTATGGCTCAATGCCCTGCACATGAGCATCCCATTGAACAGGATGGAAGCTGTGTGGTCTTTCATGAGTTACATGGATCAATTTAGCAGCTCTCTGTATGTCAGAGTAGTTCATAACCTGTGATATAGAAAGAATGTATCTAGCTTTTTGTCTCTGGTTCTTGGCACAGAGCTTCAAAAATTCTTAGAATTTTCTGAGTGATCAGAGTGTCTATTGTTATTCATAATAGGCCCTTAAAAACTTGAATTTATGTTAAAGAGTAAAGGATGAGTTCACTGTGATGTAGCTTTTGGATGGAGACTCACTGCCAGAAGAAGCAGTATTATGATTAGGGAAGGGGGGCTTTCAGCCTCAACCCTGAACGCTAGAAAGGGGAGAAAGGCTTGAAGATTCAAGTTCAATAATGCAGCCAGTGATTTTCCCAATCATACCTATGCAATGAGACTTTGAAACAAAAAATAAAAGTGCTAAATCATGAGGTTTAAAGCACTTCCTTGGTGGACATAATGATGTACCGGAGGATGGTAGACTGCCCGGAGAACCCCTGCTCTGGGACCCTCCAGTTTTTGCCTATACATTGGTTTACCTGGCTATTCATTTAGATATTTATAAGATGATAGCAGTAGGTGCAGTGATTTCATGAGTTCTACAATTTGTCCTAGCAAATTATTGAATTTGAAAGAGGTCTCCATTTTACTGGAAGACATTTTATTGGTACTAGAGAACTGCTGTTGATTTTACAAGTCCACCCTTGAGAAGAGTTTGGGGTCATGTTTTTAAAGCCAGCACCCTTAGTCTATGTACTTTATGAAGTACACGATCATTAAATATACTTATTCATTTGTGTGGTCTTCTACAAATCCATACCTTAGTTTATTGTATTTCTTTTGCTATTTTTTCAAATTAAAAAATATGTATGCATAGAATGTATCTTGGTCATATTCATCTTCCTTTCCCTCCCTCCAGCCTTTCTTCACCAACATATCTCCCACCTCTCTCTTAACTTTATTTTTATCTTTATTTTTAATAACACACTAAGTCCAATGAGTGCTACCCATGTGAACACGTCTATAGGGTTATCCATCTGCTGGGGCATAGACAGCCTCAGTAGTTACCCTCTCTTGTGTTTTTCATCCTTACCTATTTAATGGAGGACAGGGAACAGGGTTTTTTTTTGTTATTCTCATATTTCCCATTAATGCAGTTTTGAATGAGATAAAGATGCTAGGCAGCAGAAAGGAAGGAATGATAATTGACTGGTCACTTATTACCTGGCACATCCCATTCCTTTATCATCTTCTTTAATTCCAGGAAGCCCTACCTAACTAACATGTTTCCTCCATCTCACAGATGAACCAATGAAATCCAAAGGATGGACTTCGTTTGCTTAGAGTCACACAGCTGGCATAGATGCTGCAGCCTGGAGTTAGACACACACAGCTCTGATTCCAGAGTTCCTTTAGCTTTGATTTCTTGTAGGACACCCACCATGCCACCTTTGCTCCCCTGTCAAAAATTACAGCTCACACAGGATTGCAGATCATTGGTGCCTTCATCCAGTCACTCTGGGAATAGGGTGATTATGAAGAGTCATGTACTTACTCCTTTGTCTCTTCGTCTACTACCTCTTCCTGGATAGTCTCAATGAGAATTAATTTTATTTTGTTTTTCCCAGTTGCAAAGCTAATCAGGGAAACTTTAACAGTACCTATGCGGTCTTCTTCCTCTCCAGAGTCTGATTGAAACAAGGTGAGGGGAGTTCATGGATAGTGTCTTATCCTATCTTCACTGACTAAGAAACCTGTTCCTCTACCAAGAGCATCATGCATTAACTTCAGGTTTGAGGCTGTAGGATCTTGGGGTTAGGAGTAGGGATGGGAGTAGCAGTGGGGGTGGGGATGGGGGCTTGGGGTGGGAGGTCAATGTGTTTTCCTGTCATGAAATCCACTGGATACTGTCCTGTCTCTTGTCAGAAAGACCAGGAAGTCTCAGCCAAGCTAACTACATTAAATGTAATTATAGAGTCAGGAGCTGGGCCACTCAGGCACAAAACCCTTTAATAATATACAAATAAATATGCATTTATATATATTTTATATAAGCTAAGCCAACCTTCCTTCCTAAAAGGAGTACTGTCACCTAAGCCCAGATTGCTCTATTATAATCAATGGAACAGAGCAGCTTTCTATCTAAGGCTTATAGGTTTCAATTACTTCAGGGGACAATCTGGTGAGTGAAGATAGAAAAAATTGCCTCTAAGTAGCATTTGCTAAGAATTTCAGGCCTCTTGGAGGATGGCACAAAGAATCCCTACCAATATATTTTCTCTCGTCAATGTGAGACACCCATAAAAGATGTGTGTGTGTGTGTGTTTTCAGTTTAGTGACTAAATAGTAAAAAGTATAGGAATTATATATTTAGGCATCTTCAGTTGTAACAAGAGAGCATTTTATACAAATATATAAAAGAGCAATAAACCCACTGAATTGTTATTTACTTTCTGCATATATCTACTCATTTTCTAGAACCTAAACTTTTAGATCATTTTAGTTTTTGTAGTAGACTTGGTAATGTTAAAAATAAAATGTAGCTGAAGTTTTCTCCAGTCCTGCCTGGCCCACGGTCAGGACAAATCTCTCTCACCTGCCAGTCTGGCAGCCACTCAGACCCAACCGAGTAAACACACAGAGATTTATATTGCTTACAAACTGTATGGCCGTGGCAGGCTTCTTGTTATCTAGTTCTTCTATCTTAAATTAACCCATTTCTATAAATCTATACCTTGCCACATGGCTCGTGGATTACCAGTATCTTACATGTTGGTACTCATGGCGGCAGCTGGCAGTGTCTCCTGACTCAGCCTTCCTGTTCCCAGGATTCTCTTCTCTGCTTGTCCCACCTATACTTCCTGCCTGGCTACTGGCCAGTCAGCATTTTATTTATACAGAGCAATTTCCACAACAATAAAATGATAATGACAATGAGAAAAATTAACTTACCAGTTCTATTATTGATAAAATTGATATTATAAAGAACTAACTTGGTAATAAACCATTGTCTTTTACTAGCACACTTATATTCACTTGATTTGTTCTTATCCTCCAAGATCAGTACTGTATTATTCTAGCAACTGAAGGAGTCAGAAGGATGATGGTAATTCTAGTGAATAGACATGGGGATGGATAGAGAGGAAGCTTCCTGAAGGAAACTGATAGCTCTGCAGTCAAAAAAAATACCTAAACCGTAGTAAAAAAATGTACACATAAGAATGTAGGTGACTGGCCATAGCTGAGAGGCATAAATATAGAAGCAATGTGTGCGGATTAAAGCATACGATCATTGGAGACAGAAGATCCTGGTTTTAAGTCTGCCTTTGAGGACTGGTAATAAAACCAATGTGTAAAAGTGGGGAAGAATTGAGTTACAATAGAACTGACCCAAGAAGCGGGATGGCTACCACTCCAGGTGCTACCATAGATTATTGGGACAGGATGTTTCAGAAGTTGTTTGTAGGCACACCTACACAAGGGAACACGCGGCCTAAGGACTCAGCAGGGTCTCTCATGCCTGGGGCAATAGGAAGAGGCTGGGACAGAGACAGGCACTAAGGAATTAATAAAGAAGCTGAAAAAGAAAGGCAAGATGGTGCTGGCTAAATCCAGCCCTTTGCATGGCTCTATCAAGGTTGAGAGATAGGCAGAAGAATGAAGTCATCTGAAAGAGGAAGGAGTACTCTGCTTCATGAGACCAGCACAAGTGTGGAAACCTTATTTTGTTATTAAATCCCACAGACACAGTATGGATGATAAAGGCCAGGATCCCTGAGAACTAGGTCTCAGCAGCATTCATCCAAGAGTGAAATCATGGGGGACTAAATAGAGAAGATAGAATTTGGGTCAGGTTTGTTTGGGTCTAGCTCTACAGGAGTTGTTAACACATTTAAAACAAGAGCTAAATGGTGATTTTCCCCTCCCCCTTTTGCTGAACGTATGAGTAGCACCTTAGATCAACAACTATTAATGGAATTAACAGTTTAGCAAATCCCTAGATAGATTCTTATGCATCGTTAACAAAAGTATAGATGCCACTGGGAAGACCTGCAACAGATCAATAAATTGATGCATCGTCTAATCCCCCAATCCTAATTGGTCTCTGTTGGTGTGTGCAAGCCCTGTAAATAGTTGTTCATGGATCAAATTTACATTATCAAAGCTTGATAATCCATGGAGATACAGAGCTCTGTGTTTTGGGGGACGTTTTAGAATTGAATAGATAGGATACCATCTCCTTCCATACTTACGTAAAATAAATATTTATGGTCACTTAAAAATGTTTAACTGCAGAAAAATAAAGCAGCCATTAAGATAAAGGAGACAAATAGTCGGGGAGGCAGTCAGGCATTAGAGGCTAGACATGGAGGAAACCGAGACGCATGGGTAGGCTGCACAGTGAAGCCACAGTCAGAGAATCCTGTTGCTTATTAAGCCTTTATGTGCGGACTTCTACACAAGCAAGTTTGCAATCTCAGGATTTCTGTTTTTAAAAATATTTCATTGACAAATAAAGTTGTAAATATTTGTGGTATACAACATATATAGGAAGGCTAAATCAAACTAATTAGCATATGTTGTGAAGGCCTTAAAATCGTCTCTTTCAGCAAATTTTGTATTCAATATATTATTTTCTATAGTTACCGATCTTGAATTAGCTCCTCTTACCTGAAATTTTGTACTCTTTTATTTACTCCTTTTCTTTCCTCAGAAAAATATGTTGCCAAATTAAGGCATTATCTTCAGCATAGAGTGATCATGATCATTTTTGCCTCTTTTTTGCTTGTAGGGATGTAAAATCAGAAGTCACACACTAGTGCACAGACCAATATTTAGATGGGCTGGCCATACTGGTGGGAGTAAAGAAGTCAATACTTACTGAGCAATCACTGAAAACCAACCTTTAGGTGACAGAAAAGATATTTGATAACATCATTTAGTTATTTAGTTTCCAAGCATCAAGTAATTGTGAAGTATCTTTCAATTCAAGGCAGCTAGAGTCTGTACTCCTAACCACAGGATACTTTCTTCATTTCTTATCAGACTGAAGACAAAGGGTCAGTGCAGGCCTGCATATACACCAGTTTCTAAACCAACATAACTTAAAGTTGACAAAAATCCAGTTTTTCTTAGATGGCATCTATGACATCATAGAGAGACGTCGATTCTCCAATTTAAAAAAAAAAACATTTGCTAATGATCTTATATCAGCAGCTTTGCAATAGTATTTCTATTATTTTTATCACCACAGCATTATGGTGCAAGGTAATTACAGTTGTGTACTGAGTGTTTACATATATGAGGGATCATATTTGACAAATATCTGTGATTTTTGCTTTTGTTTTAGGCATTGACTGTTCTATACAGTCAAAGTATTTAGTAATATACATGCCTCTTCTTTCATACCTTCTACACCACACTGGACAAAGGAAAAATAAAATAAATGATCCAAAGTCAACCATCTGTGCTCCTCTTCTGGGAATTTGATCTTGAGCATAAAGAAGGTAATTAAGGTGGGACCATTCAAAGTAATTATAATTTTTTAGTACATTTTATTTTTATTTATTTGTTCGTTTATTTATTTGTGTGCATGCGTGTATGCATGCCTGTTTGCCCGCGTGTGTCCCCGCATGTGCGTGTACCATAGCACCCTTGTGAAGGTCACAGGATCACTTGCAGGAGTCAGTTCCTTCTTTTTACCATGTGGGACTCAGGGATAGAATTCAGGTCACCTGGCTTTATGGCAAATTTCTTTACACACTGAACCATCTTGCAGTTCCTCAAAGTAAGTCTAGGTGATATGTGAATTCCAATAGGATTTTCAGAACTATTCCTTTACTCTCTCTTTCTATCCTTCCTTATTTACCTCTCTCTATTCCTTTGAGTCAACTTATGTCCTATGCAACTTAAGCTGACTTTGATCCTCCCTCCTGAGCCTCCCCAGAGCTAGAATTATCAGCAGTGCTACCATCCTGTTTCTGTCTCATGGCTTGATTATTTAACTGCTTTTTACAGGCTGCACCTTGTGTTGAATCCTTGAGGACCTTCTGCGGCTATTTTATATTGTGGTAGTCAGGTTTACTTGATTACGAGCAGATGACTACAGTTCTTTTTCAGTCTGTGGTAGAAATATGACCTAAGAGCTTGAAATCAAAACTGAAACTCAAGATAGTTTCATGGAAGAATAGACCCAGCTATAGCAGATCTTAATGCCAACATTATCACTCAGTGTCCAGAATGGTGAAAGAGTCCTGAGTTTTTCTACTTCCAAGCAAACAAGTTCATCTGCCACAGCATCATGGATACTGCCTAAAGCTGTGACAAAGGATGTTTGTTCCCAAAAAATGAAAACAGCAAAAACAGCAACCAGAAGCCAGTCCATGCTCATTTACGTCATTTGTCACTTTGCCCAATAGTATAAGGGGTTGACTCAGAAAAGTCCTGATGGACACCTCTGCACAGAGTGCCAGAGCATCACATGAAGGGAACTCTGGGCTGTTGGATTTATCATTTCACTAGTGAGTGGAAGAAGACCTTTTCTTCAGTCAGAAGTCGGGGCAAGGTTGTAAGAGACACATCACCTAATTCTTCAAGGCTGGTTTCTATGAACAGCCCTAAAAATCATGTGGATAAAGGTTAGAGTCTTGCAATCTTAACACACCCTGCAAGAATATACAGGAATGCAAGGTCCACGGCACATTGCCTTTTCTAAACCTTACTATATGGCTTTGGAAATACTGAGATAGATGTACTATTATTTGCTATGATTTACACAATCTGAAACTAATGGAGACTTTAATCCACAAATTTACTGGACTATGGTGTTGAGAAATGGGACCTTTAGGATTCATCATCAAATAGAACACCATTGACTGAATAATGGCTGCTTGTGTGAACACAGAAACCAGAAGGTACACATGTGCTCTCTGTTTCACCTTGAGACCCTGCCAGCAAGAAGACCACATCAGATCCAACCACTCAACCTGTAAGAACCATAAGGCTAAATAAACTTCTTCTCTCTTTTTTGACTGTATGTGTATGCTCATGTGTAGGAAGGTACACATGTACATGCAAATGTGGTCTTAGTGCACATGTGGGCATATATATTTGGGAGCCAGAGTTTGATAAGTATCTTCCTTAATTGCTTTCCACTTTTATGTTTATATATGTGTGTATTTATGTATGTATGTATTATGTATTATGTATGTATGTATGAAGACAGGTTCTCTCATTGAATCTTGGACTTCCTGTTTCATCTAGACTGCCTGGTAAGCTATTCCCAGGCATCCTTCCATCTCTTCCACTCCATCTCTGGGATTATAGATGCTTGATGTTTTTTCAGCTCTTAAAAACATGGGTCTGGGGATCCCAATGCAGGTCCTCATGCTTGTGAAGAAAATATTTTATTGGCTGACACAGCTGACCAACCCTAAACTTCTCTTTATTACCCACTCAGATATTGTGATATCATCCACAGAATAACATAGTACTTTAGAAATGTATAAATTACACCCTCACTCCACATTCTTTCTGTGCTTTGTTTACACCTGTTTGTCAGAGACACATTCAGTTAGAGAGGAAAGGGACAGGCTTAATTTGCAGGTACACAAAATATGGGCAAATTTGTATTAGAAATAAAAATAATCTACAAATAAAGAAGCTATGGCTTTCACAAATGAAGTGATTTGCCAAAGATTTTACTGCTAAGCATCAACCCTCATACAGACCTTCTTAGTGATCTCATCTTTCATTTCACAAATGCTTATTGATGCCTGTGTTCTGGGCACTCTGCTCTTTACTGAGAACTCAAAGGGGATTAGCCGTTTGGATCTCACCTGTCTGAGCTCAAGAGGACCAGGCAATGGGGGTGCTACATGCTCTAAAGGATGACTGAGATGAAATCACTTGGGGTATGTGTGTGTGTGTGTGTGTGGTCCATGTTGGGTTATCTTCATGGAATGCTCTTCTTTCCTTCTCACCTGATTATTTCTGTTCATCCATCTTTCAGATGAGAGAATCGAGGTCCCTAGAGCTTCCTAGGTTTCCCCAAGATTGCAAAGGTCACCTCTAACAGATCTGAACTTGAAATTTCTGATCCTCAGTATGGCCTTTCCTACACTTCAACCACATCCTTTCAAAATCTCCTCTGTTGGTGCCTATCACCATTACAGCAGCACCTGTTGATACATGTATTTGTCAAGTTGGCTACATTGTATTAAAAATACAGCTGCTTCTGGCACACCCTGAACACAGTTCTTTCAGTATAGTTTATAGTAATTGTCACATAACATGTGCCTCATGGGGGGCGTTACTGAGTCCATTTTTCAGACTGAAGAAACTAGACTTCTAGAGCTTTATGGGGTTCCCTGGCGCCGGGTGCATAGCTGCTGTATCTATCCTTGGAATCCTTGGACAACATGATGCTCAAGCCAACGTTCCTAACAACAAACACACCAACGATTTCATTTTGCGACCTAGGAGGTAATATTGCTCCATGCAGCCTTTTATTTGCTTTTCCCCCCACAAACAACTTGCATGGACCTACAAGTCTTTTGTTTTTAAAGGTCTATAGCTTGATTGTCAGCTCTGAAGTTCCTTTCTTGCTCTTTCCAGCTAACAGCCCCAGCAGCACACAGCAGGAGGTGACTAGGAAGGAGAACTGGAAGGGAAGGGTGTTCCTAATTAAGCAAAAGAGTGAAACAGAATGTGTCCATGGGCTGCACCACCTGCACTGTCCTTCTTGCCAATGCAAATGTGACCTTCCAGAGGCCAGAGCACTGGGCTGTTAGGGGGTTTAGCTGTCACAGCTGAAATCACTCAGGGACATGGGGGGGGACTGCAGGGGGACCCTTGTTCTCTGGGCAGAAACTGCAGGCCTGGTCTTCAAAGGTCCGCTGCTGTTTTGTGTTCAGAAGCAATTTGGAAAACACTGTCATGTCAACTTTATTTCCTCACTCTCTAGGGGGACTCAGTGGTGGCCCATAAATAATCCTGTAGGAGGCTGAATGTAACCGGAAGGCATTTTGTACATCAGGTTTAACTTTAAAATGTGTAGGAATAAGACTTTTAAAGGAACTTTATTTTATAAAACCTATTGACTATTTTTCTCATTATAAAAATTCATATTCATTGTAGAAAAACTTGAAAGTGTAAGTAAGCATTAAACAAATAAAAGTTATCTATAGCTAACTCAGGTTTTATCTTATAGTCACTTCACAATTTATTCCCATATTTTCAAGTATATTCAAATTTGTCTCTGTTTGCTAGAATGCACTTTTTAGGAGGTTGAGCACTTGAAACAATAGTTATTTTATGAGGCATCAGTGTCCTAAAACTCATTGTTGTTTTTTGATTTCTTCTAATGTGAGTTCATAAAGTCAAATTTTGTGACTGCAAGTGCTAAGACTGCTTGAGCTTCTGAGTTCATAGGCCAGGACTTTAGATTTTCACCCTTTACTGGATTTACTGACCAAGTCATTTCAGGGACATGCTATGTAGTGCATCCCTCTTAACTGTAAAATTTACTCTGTGCAAGGATGTTGTTCACTGGGTGCAACATCTACCACTGGCCCTCCTAATGCTCAGGGAAGGACTCCATGAAAGAAAGGATGATGCAAGAATGAGTGGAAATTCAGTTGGAGTCTTTAGTCATCCCCCTGCCCCAGGGGACATTTTATAATTGCCATTTTTAATTTTCACGGTGGGAGGTTGAATGGGCCTCAGCATCCAGTGGCTAAAAGCCAGCTGTGCTCCCAGACATCCTCCACCACACAGGGCATCTTGCCACAATGAAGAATTATCCAACTGCCAATTTCCAAAACGACAGTGGTTCCTGGACTGAGATACTATGGTTTGGCACAAAGGTAGGCATGTGTGGTTGGCCTCTTGAGAGGAACAGGATAGTATAGGAAACTCATGATGTGCTAAGTGAATGCCCGTGGGTCCAACATGAAGGGTTCTTATGGGCAGATAAGCAATGTTATAAAGTGACAAAGAACAATGCCATCTCTTTTATTAAGGAAAAATAATTCTGCCTTCTTTTCTTGGCACAGATGGTCTTAGGCTCATAAATCTGCCATTCTCTCAGTAATCACACGAAGAGAAGGCATGATTTAAAGCAGTTATAAGGTTTATCTTGCAGAAGGAAAGTGTGGGTGTCTGAAGAAGAATAGTAAACATAAATTCTGTTTTACATCTGAGCAGTGAAGCCATTTAGCGTATATCACGACTTCTACCTGAACTGTAGCTAAGAGGGGGGTGTAAGAAATGGCCAATGACTTTAAATGATTGACGAGGATTTCCGTGGAAGAAGCACAAAGGCCTCCGCAGAGCCAGGACTTTCTGATATGCTGTAATAGGATTTTTACTGTTTCTCTCACAGTCAAATAAAGTTCAGTAGTAGAGACAGATTGTTACCCTGTATTAGTGCTTTCTAGGCTGCCTGTCAGAGCACTTTATTCAAAGAGACAGATTTATATTTCACAAGGAAATGATTTCCAAAGCGCTCCCATTAATAGTTTTTCATCGAGAGGAAAACCAGATTAAAGAGTTTCACCCATAGATTGGGAGATTAGCTGGAATGAGCTCCAGGCATGAAATACCTGAGTGATATTTAAAGAAAGAACAGTACTTTAATGCTGTGAAAAATTACTGGCTTAGTTACATAAATTTCTACTTACATTTTCCTTTGGTATTTTTCTGTGACCTGATGTCATCTGATTGAGAAAAATCCCAAGCAATTTAACTTCCAAAGCATTTAAGTGTTGATGTAATGAACTTTATCAGCATCCACACATACAGGGATACACCCCTGATTCCACCCTTGGGACCCACATCAAGTCATTTCTACAGGAAAAAACTAAGAAATTGGAAAAAAATGTACAGTTTGATTCAAACAACCCATTTCTTCCTCTCTCCCAACTAATTAACTCTTCTACCACACGTCCTTTATGCAGCCAGGTCAAGTAATGAACACAACCGCATGCCCGTGCCAGGCACTGTCCGAGGTCCTGAATAATAGCATTAGCCACTCACATGAATTTGTGTGTGGAAAATTGTGTGGGACCTGCTAGGAAAATGACCAGATCAGGGTAGGATTGATTTTAATTCAGTATCATATCTCATAAGCCCTGTGATATTGGCTAAATCTTTTAAAATTTATTATTAAATTCTTTTCCAGTTTTAAGTTAAAATCAAATTCCTCACTGAGAAGGATTTCCTCTGATAAACATTCAACTCAGTTCAATTCATAATCACTCATGGAAGGCCAATAGATCAAAGTGACACACACACGTACACACACACACACACACATATTCATGAGTGCATGTGTGTATGTAAACACTGTAGTGAATTCCATTAATTTGTACAGTACATGTTAATAAAGTTCTTGAGAAAAGTAACTATTAAGTTACTAAGTTACTATATGAACTAAGCATATATTAGCAGAAAAATTGAGGTATAGTAAATGATAAGTCTCACTATGAAAGAATTTGCAACAAGAAAAGCAAAAATGAACTCACCTGTTAAGTTAAAGGATGCCTGTCATCACAGCATATGATATAACGGAAGAAAACTTCATTCTAAACTTACCAGTGAACACACATTCCTGTGCAAATGTAAAGAGGCTGGCCTATAAAGATATGTGGGATATCTGGGTAGAATACTTTACATTTGCCTCCCACACCCATTTCTATGCTCTTCTACCGGTGTTGTACGTGAGAGGCTAATGTGCAGAGTCTGTATCTGTGGGGGAAAGAGAGCAGGGAGTGAGTTGCGGTGTTTAACTCCTGGATGTTTACTGCAAGCTTGTTCTCTTTCATCAGATATGTCTAGTAGGCACAGGGTGGCACTCTACACATAGACCTGCCAAGTTCAAGCAAACCCTCCCTTCTTATTATTCTATCAGACCTGGGGGTGGAAATAGAGTGTCAAGGTATATCTCTCATGGAGTCTGTGACTTCCTTTTTCTCATGTTTTAAAATAGTACCTTTATTATCCTAAATGATCTACTATAAAATTTCACATGTTTTTAGCTGTGAACCTACTTGAAACAGATCCCATATCATGTTTTAGAAGTAATGTGTTGTTTGTAAGCAACCATTTATTGAATATGTGCTACATACAAGATAAGTATTATGCAAATTTTCTTGTTAAATTCTAATGGCAAGCAATACTTTCATCACTAGGGCTTGTGGGATTTAAAAAATATTTTATTTATCCATCTACTTATTTAATTTATTTTTATGAATGTTTTGTCTGCATGTATGTATACACACTACTTGCATGCCTGATATCCAAAGAGATTAGAAGAGGACATCAGATCCCCTGCAACTGGAATTACATATGGGTGTGACTCATTATGTGGGTGCTGGGAACTGAACCCAGGTCCTCTCCAAGAACAGCCAGTGCTCTTAACTGATGAACCATCTTTCCAACCCCAATACAGAAGTCTTTACCCACTTTTGATGGAGAAGTGCATAAAATATATTTGATACTAAGAGTATAACATTTAACAGAATGCTTCACAACTTGCGTTTCAAATGCCAATTATAACTGTATATAATAAGTCTATTAAGTTGTATAGATTTTTGGTTTGGTTAATTTTGGTATGTGTTTGATGTTTTAATTTATTGGCAAAATTCGAAAAAAATTTTAAAGTTCATTAAAAATAAAATATTTAAAATAAAAATAAAATATATAAAAATAAAAATATGTATGTGTATATGTGTGTGTGTGGTGTGTATGCCACATATGTGAAGGTACCTATAGAGGTCAGGAGAAGGTGTTGGGTCCCCTGGAGCTGGGATTAAAGATGTTTTCCACCATGCCTGGCTTTGAGCCCTACTCTGATTAATTACTCAATGAGTTGCTGTCATCCCTTCCTGGAAGCTTTCATTCAGTCTGTGGGTGTTGACTTCCTCTGGTTTCAGAGAGAGAGAGAGAGAGAGAGAGAGAGATAGAGATAGAGAGAGAGAGAGAGAGAGAGAGAGAGAGAGAGAGAGAGAGAGAATTAGAAAGATCTTTCCAAGAGGTAAAATGTCCGGGAAATCAGAGGGAGCATCTTAGGGACACATACATAACATGAGGCGGTGCCATGGATACTGATTTAGAATGGGAGTTCTCGAGTGAGTCTGGACCTGTCGCTGACCTCTCTGTGCTTCAGCTTTCCAGTAGACAAATAACACTTATAATAGGGCTGTCGGATAGCAATGCAGGAAGATCTAAATTACTAGATACATGAAAATGCCTGTATCAGAGCATTCCTAGATCTAGTGAACGACCAATTAATGTTAGCTGTCTTACTACTACTACTACTGCTACTATTGTTATTTCATTATTACTTGCTGTTTTTCTTCCCGATTACTAGAATAAAAAAAAAAAAGCTATGTTAAATAATTTTTTAAGGCCTACCCTGAGACCTTGACTACACCTATTAAACTGTACATAGGAAAGGTATAAAGCATGGGTTTAAGATTTTAAAACTTTTTTTTAATGCATCATGGAGATACTGGACACTGATTTTACCACTTTAATAAAAATATCCCTTCATCATTTATTGGCTTTGTAGTCTCAGAAAAATTACCTAAACTCCCAGAATGTAAATTAGTTCATCAGTGAGAAAAGATAACCAGTGATCAGTACATTTTGCTCTTGAAATGAGATAATTATTTTTGCTTGTTTATAAGACACAAGTCAACCGTGGCTACCTGAAGCTTACAAGGAATTTGTGGAAAGAAACAGAGTGCTTCCAGAAGGCCAACTTTTGTCCTCCAGGAGGCTCTGCAGCCAGAAGAACTCTTGGAGTAGCAGGCGCAGAAGTTACACAGTTAGGGGTCTTTTTCTCTCTTTCTCTGTATGTCTTAATTTAATTAAGTATCTCAGGTTGGATTAGAATCCACCATCGTCATCCTGTCCCAGATTCCGTGTGCCAGGATTACAGGTATGAGTCACCATGCTGGGCCAGGCTTTTGAGCTGCCCAGGTCAGGTGGCTTGGTGGAGACTGTTTCTGAGTCATACTGCAGGAGCTGTGGGTGTAGCTTAGTGGGAGAGCACTTGCATTGCTTAGCGCGCATGGGGTCTTGGGTTCAAAGGAAGGAAGGAGAGAAGGAGAGAAGGAAGGAGAATAAAGAAAAAGGGAATAATTATACCACAGGAGGGAAGTTGACCTCATTGTAAATCTTGGCATTTAGTTAAATCCCTTATTTTAATCCCCAAAGAGTCCCAGTGTTGGGGGAAGACAGACCCAAAGTTTAGAATCATGGGTCGAGTTTACACTTGACTTGTTAGAAAGCCTCCTTTCCTTCCTATCATTCTACGGCCTTCTGTGAATGCTGCCTTCTACAGTGATCAGATTACCTTTATATTTTCTACGAGCTTTGACTCATTTAGAAAACAGATTCCACCACTTTGCTCTTAATAAACAGCAGATATCCTTCTCGTAAGATTCTTCCTGCTACTTTAGTAGTGATTCATACCCAGATATTCTTTTTTTTTTTTTTTTTTGGTTTTTCGAGACAGGGTTTCTCTGTGTAGCTTTGTGCCTTTCCTGGAACTCGCTTTGGAAACCAGGCTGGCCTCGAACTCACAGAGATTCGCCTGCCTCTGCCTCCCAAGTGCTGGGATTAAAGGCGTGAGCCACCACCGCCCGGCTTCATGCCCAGATATTCTGATGTCATTTGGACACTGGAAATGCAATTTAAATGACTATAATGCCTGCAATTCAAAGTAAAAATTAAACATTGCCCTGCATACACATGCTGGGGAGATAACTAGATGATAACCAGGACAGCATATATGCAGAAAGGAGAAATGCATTTTAATGAATTAATAAGAACAAATGAGCCTCATATGTGGCACTGTCATCTTGAGGAAAAGAAAATTCAGTATTTAAAAGGAATTGATCATTGATATTTGAAAAAGTGTTGTGGAAATTATTATTTTTTTGTTTGTTTTTTGTTTTCGAGACAGGGTTTCTCTGTGTAGCCCTGGCTGTACTGGAACCTTGAACTCACAGAGATCCACCTGCCTCTGCCTCCCGGGTACTGGGATTAAAGGCATGCGCCACCACCACCCAGCATGGCGCTTGCTTTTTTTCATCCACTTATCCAGAGTTTTGTAAACTGTCCTTAAAGTTATATCACCATAATACAGATTTACCCTGTGCATTTACTGAGAATTAAGGTAAGCATGAACTGAATAAGGAGAAACTGCTTTCTATGGAGCAGTGGTTTTTAAGTGTAGTATATCATTCACTCATTCTTCTCAAAGGAGGTCAGTGTGTTAGTGAAAGGAGTTACTAACCAGCTTGCTGGGACCCCTTTTCTCAAGACAGAAATCTTGATGAGGAGAGTCTCTTCAGGTGCTGATAATCTCAGTGCCTAAGACTGAGAGGTTGGACTCACAGGCCAAGAGGCTCACAGCTCTGAGCTCTGAGAGGGAAGGGTTTGCTCTTCGGGGCCAGAGACTACCAGCTAAGTAGTGGGCACTAAGATTGGAAGCTTATTACACCGAAGTGAACTGTCAGCGTTCATGCACCTGGCAGCTTCTCTAATTTTCAGCTCTGGCAGCAGTGGGTTGTGGTAGCAAACAGCAAGAGGTGGCAGTGTGTGATGCCATCAAATGCTGGAGCTCTCATACAGGTCTTGAGTGCTGGGATTCTCAAACTCTGTGGTGTCAAGGGTTACAGAACCAGGGCCTAGACTCTAGGCCCTAGAGTGTCACACTTTTCAGCTCTTGACAGAAACAAGTATTACAGCTCTTAGTCTAGGGAGTTGACATCCCCAGACGGCCTTGGCAGGGGCTGGTCTTACAGCTCTTAGGAGACCAGGATATCTGAGGTACTTTGGCTGTTCTCTGGGACTTCTTAGTAACCAGGGTCCACAGTTTCCTCTATTCAACTCTTCATGTTTGTCACCGCATCTGCGCTCCATTGGTCCAGCCCCACTCTCCCTGAGACTCTTCAGGAGCCCCCTTGTTGCTATTGCCCCTGCCAACTTCACCTCAACTACTGTTACCTGCTCAATCGAACCAGCTAATAAAGATCAAAAATAGGTAAGAAAAAAAAAAAACCACCTGGGAGAAGCATTCATTGGGCCTCATGTTATAACAGCAGGATGCATCACAGGGGGCATCTCCTGATGCCTGCAATGTGCCAGGTGGCCTATTTATAGCCACAAAGCGGGTGTGGTAGGGCATTTGCATCGATAATGGCACAGTTCCTCATATAAATGAAGGATTTCACTTGCATCAATCATGACAGTCTGTAATGCAAATGACTGTCTTCTGCTAGGCCACCAGGGGCAAATGCTCCTCCTCTGGTCTGGCCTGATGAAATGGCTGCAAGGTGGCCATCTTTAGATAGATTCGTGCATTTCTTCCTACTGAAAATACAAAGACGGGGCTGAGAGATTTATGAGTCAATATATTTGTTTGGATATATTGGATATTAAAAACTAGTAGGGAGAGACTATAGATGACTTTTTCTCCCCAAAGTTGTACCTGCATTAAGTTTTAGTCTGAATGCACTTATTATTTCTGCTATTTTCTGACTAGACTGGCCACTTGCTCGTCTCATTTTACTCGCATATTCATTTTGCAGATGTTCTCACTTATCCTTTGAAGCCAGATGGGGCATAAATCTTAAGCAAGTAAGCACAAAATAGGATAAAAGATCACTACCCAGGGAGTTTACATTATAAAAATGAATCCTATAAGCATGTAAATATATTTAATTTTGCAACAATATACTATCTGCTTTTATACCAAAACTCACATTAATTTTATATTACATGTTATTCTGTGGAAATTCATCTAGGTGAGGTAAATAATAAAACTATCTAAATTTGTAGAACTCAGATGGTCCTCTTGCTTGTGCCAAATTAAAAAAATTTTTTTTTGTAATAAAGTGCACTTAACTGAGTTAGATTTTTAGAGTCTGGAAGCAGCAGATTTCCCCAGAGTTGCATCAGATATCAGAATCAAGGGTTATTAACATTACAAAGAGCACCACTGTCCTACAGTGTCCCCTTTATCATTTTGAGCAGCTGCCTCAAGGCAACATATTTAACCTTGGGAAATGTGATAGAAATTGTGGATAGTCCAAACTGCGGTGGATTCCCTCAACTGGGATCTGCTGCAAACTGTTATTTAGCTGCAACCTAACAGAAAGATGAAGCCCTTATCACTTGATGTTTATCATTTCCATTCTAAATCCCTCAGTACCGTTACATTACTTATAAACAGCAGTATTCCATTTGCTGGCAGGACATTGTTTTCCCTACTGAGAATGTCATTACAAAGAAAGACCTCTGGAAAAGGTGTGTTAAATATTTAAATATAGATGCACATACCATTTCCCCCTAGGTATTTTAGTGTAAGGTGCACAAGTCGGATTTCGTTTTTTAAAACTTAGGTTTGGTTTGTATTTCGACTGAAAAAGTACTGTTTATGTGATTACTTGCTAAGACTAGAAATCAATTAGAAACAGTACGGGTAAGTAGAGAATGGGCGTACTTAAAAATGACTGGTAACTTCACCATTGGCATATGGAAAAGCAAACTTGACAAAATGTCTTGAGAGACATAAGGCCTCCTAGAGCTTTGAGCCAGTAATTTTGGTGCTGCGAATCAGTTTGAGCGAGATGCTATCACAGGTGTGGATGAGGGTCAAGAGGGCACCTGATGTGACTTCTAGGTTCTTTTGCATATAACAAGGCATTGAATTAGAGGGGTAGAAATACATAAGGTTTATTACTAAAGAGAGCAGGTCCTAGCAGGGAAGTGGGCTAGAAAGTGAGTTGGGAAAGGTTAGAAGCTCAGCAGTGCAGGGTGTCAATGCAAAAACCACAGCGCTCACCTTAAAGGGGATAAGAGACAGTTTATTCTAGGACCATTTTGGGTGACCTTAGTCTGAGAACACAGATTTAGATTACCCCCAAATTCCATGCTTCAATGAGGAAGTAGTTTTATGAAGTTTTTTTTTTTTATAGTTTCACAGAATAGAGAATGTTATAAATCAAGGCAAATTTAAAGTACATTGGTGGGTACATCCAAGAGGCAGGTACAGTGAGTGGAGGCGAGCTATTCTACAGACTCAAGATGATAACATTCTTAGCTTTTGGATTGGCAGAAGCTAGTGTTCTCCTAAGTTTATAGATTCTGAAATGTTTTATATCTATTGTTATAATGTTAGTTTTGATACAGAGTGGGACAAAGAATGGTTCTTTCAGAAGGCTAACACTAGCCCAACCTAAGATAATTAGCCTTTGAACCTACAAAATTCCAATCTTTTCACAGTACTGAAACTCCAATTAGTCATCGATCTCTGAAGACACAGATTCCTTCCAGGTGTTTTTGTTCACAGCCAGACACCATTTCTTTTTAGAAATTTTCATTCATAAGGGTCACAAAATTGTGAACCTTTATGGATCATATATCTAGGACCTATGTTCTTAGATATTTGTATACCGTGGATTTTTCTAGTGCATGCTCTGTTTCTCTGAAGCTTTTGGCTGGAGATTTTCAGCCTTCCCCCTCTCTTTGATTTCTTGACACTTCTCTTTCTAACTCCCCCCCCCAACCCCCACTGCCACCACCACACCATACTCTCTCACCTCCAGCAGTGTTCTCAGAAATCTTTTAGTGGAACTGAAGGATGAGGTATAGTCTTCCATGGTGATGAAGGGTGTAGATCCTGCTTAAGAGAGACCACAAAACTCTCGGTGATGGCTAGTGCTTGCTGTCAACTTGGCACAATGCAGAATCACCTCTGCTGGGCACCTCAATAAGGGATTGTCTAAATCAGGTTGGTCTCTGGGTATGTCTGTGGGTGACCATCTTGATTATGTTAGTTGAGATGAGAAGATCTGCCCACTGTAGGTGGCACCTTTCTATGAGAAGAGGATCGCAGATTGCATATGAGTGGAGAAAGCAAGCTGAACACAAACATGCATGCCCTGAGTCATGTCCCTTGATTTTGACTGTAGATGCAGCGTGAGCAACTGCTCCAAGTTCCTGACATCTTCCAGCAATAATGGACTGTAATTCAGAATTATGAGCCAAATACATCCTTTCTTCCTCAAACCATTTTTGTCAGGGTGTTTTTATCATAGCAACAAGAAACAAAACTAAGATATAGACATTCTAGTTTGTCCATTGATTGGACAGGTTTTTGATCCCGTTGTATGAATTATCTAGAAGATCTGCATCACAAGGAGTTTAGTTCGAAAGTTCTGTATTCTAGAAGACACAGATTTTACAAGCAAATGAAAGCTGCAAGGTATAAATAAGAATAACAGGATTTCTACCTACAACCCCAGAAAAAAACAAGAGACAAGAAAGCTGTGACTATGATTGTCTTGGGAGTGACATTTTTTCATAGCTTCCTTTCAGGAGTGAGATTCCTTGGACTCTAGACAAACCATAGTTGTATATTGAGAACAGTTACATATAACCGGTAGTTATATATTGAGAACAGTTGAGAATAAAAACAATTTTATGAAGGAATGCGATGGAGGTAGATGAAGAAGAAAGCAGAATACTCAGCCCTAAAGGAAATGTCTTCATCACATGCCTTTCCTCAAGGCTCAGGGGTCCATGAAGAAGAAGAGGAGGAGGAAAGATTTTAAGAGCCAGAGGTGGTAAATGACTTCAAGGAAACAGCATTTTTTAGACACAATAGGTATGATACACATATGAACTCATAGAGATTGTAACAGAGGCAAAGACCTGCACAAATTCAAGCCAGACAAAATTCCAGCACAGGGAAGGGAAAGTGGGCACAAAGTTTCACTTCTAACCAGGAAGCTATTTGTAACAGCTAACAGTTTTTTTCCCCCAATGGGGTAACATTGGGTATAACAACTACACTCCTGGGCAGGCCCCACACTTAGAAGTAGCTGACAAACACAAATCATACTGTATTTTTTTTAAAAAATATTTTTTGTTTATTTTTAAAGAGAGAGAAAGAATATGAAGTTGGGTGGTAGTGGGAGGATCTGGTAGGTGTTTGAGGAGAGGAAAGAATATGATCAAAATATAGTGTATGAAATTCTCAAGAAATAAACACATGAAAAAGAATAATAAATAAAAATCAGAAATCTAAAAAAAGTGGCAATGGATAGCCCTAACCATTAATAAGTGACAGATCAGCTTAGCTTTTGATTGATCCTCATCTTTGTTAGATAGTTGTCTTATTAATTTCACAGTAGAAATGGGGTCATTTGTCATTATAATTACTTTAGTTTTCCTTATGTTTTTAGTTTTACCTCCTACCACGTTGTTATCTATGACAGCATCTCTTGATTTCTTGAAAGCAGTTGCCACAACAAAGTAAGCTCCTTGACATTCTTCAGGTCAACACTGAAATATATCCCCAAAGAGTTATTTTTTATAAATATTCATGTAAAGTGGTGCTCTCTTCCTAGCTTCAACACCACAGCTCCTGCTATACTCTGGGTTTGCAATGATCCTTTTACACAATCGACACCAATGTTTTGTATTTGTTTGTATTTATTTTTCCATCTAAATTCAACTTTGATGACACAATAAACTTTTCTATTCATTGTTACATATCTGGGGTTGAGGGTAAGTTTGGATCTACAATGAGTAATAGAAAAATACGTTGACTAAAGAAATAAGTGGATGTTATAATACTCTCTTGTGAATCCTCAGGGTTATTTAATTGTCCCATTAAAATGTATTTGTTTTGTAATTTTCATAGTATCTTAATATTCATAATTCTGTCCCTCAATGTACATTTTGAATAAAAATTTTAAAATAATGTGCTCTGTAAAAAAAACAAAAGGAAAAAAAAGGACGGGAGAAAAGAAAAAAATATTCTCTTGAAACAGGAAAAAAAATCTTAACCCCTTAAATATAAATATACATCTGTCAATAGTTATAACCTTATGTATTTGTTACTTCATACTTATTTCTGTTGACACTGCTGATATTCAATGATTATAACTTTTTTTACTGTGTTATCATTTAAATTTTTTCATACAGTATGTTTTGATCAAATTTTTCTCCCCAACTCCTCCTAGAGTCTTTGTTCCCTCCTTACCCACAAAGTAAAAGACTTAAATGTCATTGACATAAAGTATCACGGGGGGTGGAGGGTGGGCTGGGGTGGGTTGGGGGTGTTGTTGGTGAGGCTCTAGACACATCGAGTGGGTGTCAGCAGTGTGGCTTCAAGGCAACCACTTCCTTGTTGAGTTTTTTTTTTTTTTTTTCTTTTTTGTTTTTCGAGACAGGGTTTCTCTGTGTAGTTTTGGTGCCTGTCCTGGATCTCACCCTCTAGACCAGGCTGGCCTCGAACTCACAGAGATCCTCCTGGCTCTGCCTCTCTAGTGCTGGGATTAAAGGCTTACACCACCGCTGCCTGGCTCCCCGTTGAGTTTTAAATGAGACAAAAACCTCAAGGTTTGTTTTGTTTTTAACTTCTGTGCTTAAAGAGGAGAGCACAGGCTTACAGGGAGCACGTTAATGTTACAGTTGCAGTTTGCAATGACGCTAAAACTGTCAGCTGTCTCTCCTGTCTCCATAGCAGAGCTGGTTCTCCACCGTGAGCTTCCTCAGACTCTGAATGCCACTCCTTGTCTGGATTGCAACTCCTGTCACTTCCACTGTGCAAAAGAAACCTTACATAAAGATTTTTGACAAACGCATATGCACCTGCACGCGCCCATGTGTGTGTGTGTGTGTGTGTGCACATGCACGCACACTCACACATACCCATCATTCCGTCTATATTACAACACTGATAAAAATCTCACACTTGTCATTTGTATTTAAGAATATTCTGGAAAAGAAATCCATAACAAATAATCTAATGAAAAGATTTTCAAAATGTTCATTACTTAGAAGTATTTTGATTTTTATATCATTTTATTTTGTTATGTTTGATTATTAAAAATGAGATAAAATTTAAAGTTCTTTCAAGAATCTGTTTTAGTAGAAAATCTCAATTAAAATCTATGAGATTAATGGTAGATTTCATAACTTAACAAAACTTTTATCTTGTACTCAAAGAAATAATGTTTGAAAAAAACAAACAAATATTATTTAAAGCATTTTAGGGTTTTATGAAACATATCTGTAGACC
>CABHPH010148776.1:0-10733 GCA_902168325.1 Peromyscus nudipes | reverse complement strand
ATTAATTTGAGAATTCTAGGGCCAAATTGAGTTGTGCCTCATGCTGTCTTAGACACAGAATGACACACAGGTTATATAAAGAGAATTCTCATAACACATGTAACTCAATTACATTAAGTCAGAACATGCATTGTAAAACCAAGTAGAAAGTTTTCATCTCTGTCTTTGGAGAAAACAAGCTTAATTCTTGGAGATAGCTATCTTTTTGTATTTCTGCATGCCAGTCTGCTTTTTTTTGGCATGGGGGAGGGGGGAGGCACGCATTCTGTTCTGTAAGGTCATCAGGTCAGAGGTTGGTGCCTTCCTTCTCTGGAAATAGGGGTACTCCACCTTCTAGTGGAAGGCCTTTGGGGCCTTACATAATAGATAGGGCCACAGGGGGCATTTGATGCGCTCATGCATGGGCTTTGCATTTGCAAGCGGGTTTAGATTTGGCCTCTGTCCTTTGATCTCTGAGGCTTATCAAAGGGGTACCTCAGTGAACAGTCCCAGCAAAAGACATCTGCAAGGGCAGGCACAGTCATTTGAATCGCTTTTCTCTGGCCCCTTTTGTCTTATTTCAGATCTCAGTTGTTGAAGACCAAGAAGGCAGTGTTCCATGCCGTCCAAGGTCCTGTTACTGCTTCTGAAGTTTACTATGGATGTCAAGGGCTGACGTTTAATGAAACATTGACCAAGAAGAGCTTGTTCCTCTGTGGATGAGGGAGCCAGGATGGTGATTATTCTACAAGCTTCAATTAGCCTCTTAAGAAATCTGGCAGGTGCTGGGCAGTGGTGGCACACGCCTTTAATCCCAGCACTCGGGAGGCAGAACCAGGTGGATCTCTGTG
This sequence comes from Peromyscus nudipes, assembly GCA_902168325.1. Classification (NCBI taxonomy): domain Eukaryota; kingdom Metazoa; phylum Chordata; class Mammalia; order Rodentia; family Cricetidae; genus Peromyscus; species Peromyscus nudipes. Next base: position 9,903 of record CABHPH010148776.1, on the reverse strand, counting down.
AGTTCAAGGCCAGCCTGGGCTACCAAGTGAGTTCCAGGAAAGGAGCAAAGCTACACAGAGAAACCCTGTTTTGAAAAACAAAACAAAACAAAACAAAAAACCAAAATCCAAAAACCAAACAAACAAAAAAGAAATCTGGCAGGCTTTCCTTCCTTTCTATTTTTTTTTTTAATTCAACTTTTCATCCCTATGATGAGACTCTACCCTCATCCTTCATCTGTGGGTTCCTGCTAGGGTTATAATTCCAAGCAGTGGGTTCTTGATCCAAGAGGACTTGGGCTCCCACTAGATGATTTGGATTTTGATTAAATCATTTAGTCCACATGCCTTCTAGCTTCTTCCTCATCCTCTGGTTTTCCTCAGGGTTAGAGAAAGTAGTCAGGACTAAATGTAGGCCTTTCCATGAGACCATACAAGCTTCTGCTAAAGTTAGGGTCTGAGAGTTTCTAGTAAACTGGGAAAAGTCCTCAGTGACATTTCTCTGCTTCTTGCATCACTAAAGGTCCATGATTAGAAAGGGACACGGAACCTGGTTTTGGAGTAGATAGTGACTAGGAAACTCCATTCCTTGTTTTTCCTGCAGGATTTCATTCCCTCTTCTCTGGTAACTTGGGGTAAGTGGGAGAATATGAAGTGATGTGGAACCCTGTGGGGAGGGAGAAGATCTTTCAACTGAATCCATGGTTTATTGTTTATCATTTGAAACATAAATTAGAGTTTGAATACATCCAGGGTGTCAGGGAGGTCCCTGTTTGTTCTTCCTCTCCACAATCCCTATTTTGGCCAGGTTTCTCATCACTCAGCATTTGTTAAGGCCAGATAGCATAGAGAATTACAATGAACTTGCTTTTAATTTTTCAGGTTCTTAGCATGAAATTTATTTTAAATTTTGAGGATGTATTATAGTGGGCAGGCCAGGGAAACTGAAGATGAGATTTCTATGATGATCCTCAGGGGAGAGACAAGATATGAATGATCTCTGTGGTTGTGGAGGTGCCCTTTTACCCATGTGTAGAATCCTCAGCACGGCCTCAGGAGGGTTTGAAGTATTGGTTTGAGTCACCAGTCCTTTTGAGACTCCTCCTCTGGTTAGAGTTTGAATCAGTTGCCTGATTGTGTCTCCCGGGACTAAGTCCCACAATGTTGGAATGAAGTCCCAGCTACAAGCGTTTCTTTGACCTCAATGGAATAAATCTCTCTCCTAAGGAGCTCTTTAAATTAAAAAAAAAAAAAAAAAAGCCTCAGCTATTAGGTTGCTAGGATCAGGGCTTGCCTGAACGGCTCTTGTTTTGTTTTAGATTATCACCCAGGTTAAAGGTGTAAATAGGTGGTTCTCAATTTCTTCCACCTTCTGTTTGGACCTCACGCTCAAGGAAATGTCTTATTACCTGAGTGACTAAATCCATGTCCTCAAGGATGTGACTGCTGACAACAAGGGAACAGGAAGGACCAAGAGCATGAAGGCTGTGACAAAGCAGAAATAAACAAGGCACAGAAATAAACACGCTGTGGTGATAGAGAAGTGCAGAACAAAGTCAACTGGAGTGATGAGAAGAGGGAGAATCCAGTGCTCTTGACTGATGTGTGCTCTATACTCACGTGCCCAAGCATGTAGCACCTAGACAGTACCCAGCCAAGCCTTCCACCCGCCAGAGTATGCATGTGCTCATCTTGCCCTTTGGTCCCTGGGTCCACTGAGATGGGCCCCAGACTCTGAATCCTCAGCCCTGTTGGTGGTTGTTTCTGAAAGGCGACTGTGAGCTTGACAGCCCCGTGCGGTATCAACACGTAAAACTGCTGGGTGCTGGAACCCTGTTAGGGGCCTTCGGGAACTACCACAGCCACTGTCTTTGTTCCAGTGCTCAACCCTGCAGTCTCTGTGCTTGAACCTGCCATCTCTCTGTACTTTGGGGAAGGGGAGAAGAGATGAATGAAGGGAGGAGAAGAATGGAGATGTGTGAGAAAGTGTTGTTAGCATGAGAAAGTTTGGGGTGTGGTGGTGCTTGGATGACCCGGTTGGCTGCGTGTACTGTGAAACTAGAGCATCAAGTGACCATCACCATCTTCATCAGCACCACCATGGCTGATCTCTTTCAATGAACCACATCGGGGTTGCCATGTGGCTCCTACTGTGCACATGCCCGGTTACTGACGGCATACATGTTGCCAGTGGTCTAGCTCTGCGCTCATCTTGCTATTCCCTGGTGATGTCTACTCACACATTGGCAGATGGATAGACACTACAATGTCAAGGGGTGTACTTTGTGACTCTGGTGTGAAACTGGATGTCACTGTTGGCCGATTGAGGGCGAGAGTCTGATTACTTACACTAGCCTATGGTAATCGGTGAAAGAGATGGGAATGGATAAGACTTAATGACACCAGGCTGCTGTCATTGCTTCCACAGGGACCCGCCATAAGGGTTTCAAGTGCTTAGAAGAAAGTAAAGGGGGCAGGAAAGGAAGAAATGGATGGGTTGATGAGATGAGTAAGCATTAATGAAAGAGGAAAAGGAAGGTGTTTTTGATTCCTAAGGTACCCCGGACTCCTGTCTGACTCCTGCTGCATCAGCTCCAGCTGCATGCCTGAGATTGCTGCATCTGGGTCCATGAGCTCCATGTGCTTTGGGAGAAAATGAAAAGGAAGTGGGAAGGGAGGATGTAAAGAAGTAAAGAAGAAAGGGAGGGAGGGAGGAAGAAGGGCAGTAAAGAGAGCATCTTGGGCTCCTTCGAGGTAAAGTTTTTATGAGTTTAGAGACATAAATCTGACTTTCTGGCTGGATGCTCACCTGCGGGCATTTCCAGCTTCTCCTGTCCAAGAACAGGAATTGGGCGGGTTACACATGTATTGTGCTGGAAGCAGGCAGTTTGTCAAGAATGAGAGCACTTCCTAGTAAGGAAGTCAGCTGAGGAGGTGGGAAGTGAGGGATGCTTGCTAGGGCTTGGTCATGAGACTCACAACCCTTTATGTGTCCTTGATAGCTCCTGCTTTCTCTTGCACCTGTTGCAGGCTTTTCTCCCAAATGTTCCGTCCCTTCCATGTAATCCTTGGTGGTAGTGATGGTGGTACTGGTGGTGGTTGGTCCTTTTCCCTGATACTGGTTTCTTCACATTCTAATCTGTGAGCACAGTACTATTAATTATGATGAGGAATCCAGTTTTGTGCCATGTACTGTCATCTCTTCTAATTCTTAGGGGAAACATGAATTCAAGGTTGCCAACAGGAATCTGAGGCAGAGAGAAGTTCAGCAGCTTCCTAAGATCTCACAGACAGGAAATCGTAAAGTCTTCAGCTCATGGGACAACTGAGTACCAACACTTTGCACAAAATTTTATCCTTTGAATTATTGTTACTGTTATATTTATGAAGATGCAAAATTTAAGGAAAGTTAGTTAAAACTAAACACTTAAATTACTTAACATCAAAGGATATTAACAAAGGTTTTATGCTGATGGCATTGGAAAAATAACTATAAACATAAATGTTGGATAATATATTTATTTAAGTCACAAGGAGCAAAAAAGATATACATCAAAATGCCAATAGCATTGTATCTAAGTTGTATAATTGTATTAGAATATTGATTCTTTTTCTACTTTACCCTTTATTTTCCAATTATTTCCAATGAGTATATATCACTGTAGAAATAATGAATACATTTGAAATCTGACATTTAAAACGTATTTGTCAATGACATTGAAACATGTTTTTAACTTTTTTTGAGTCAAAAATCCTTTATTTTCTTTTATAGGTCACTCTGTTGTCACAAAAATAGAGAAAACATTGACTTTCATCCTCAGTTTTAGTTGATTTATCATGTATCATAGAAGTTTCTGGTACCGTCTGATCTGTCTGGAAGGCAAGAGAAAGGGAATTTTGCTTCAGATCACAAAGAGTTTTCAATTCACAAAAATTTCAGATTATGGACATGTAGTGACATCTGGTGTCATACTCCATGCCATTCTAGGGTTAGAAATAGCTTAACACTTCCATTTTAAAGTCACAGCTATTTATATTTGTGAATTCTCTGCCTACTCAAACAGCTCCATTTGAGTGTGATTGTTCATCTAAGAAAATTAAGGGGAAATGCACCATGTGGCATTTAATTCATAATTCATAATATAATTTCTATTTCTTCATTGTAACATATGATCTGAGAAATTAAAGTGATGGAGCAATCAAATCAATTAAAAAATTCAGAGTAAACTTTATTCTTGTTCAACTGAAAACTAACAATGACAGCCACGGCAGTCAGGCAGGTGGAAATCCCTCACCTCGAGCAGCACATCTCTGATCCTCAAGTGTAAGACAGAAAATGGACTCCACATGTCAATTGGCCTCGCATTTCAGATCCCATGTTCTCACTTTCCAGGTCTAATCTTAGTCTCACTTCTTTTTAGCATGGTGAGATTTGTCCATTCAAGGCTGTTCACTCCTCTCTCCAGACTTTCTATTGCGCCCATAGGATTCTGTGGATACAGCATCTCCCCAGCCAGAAGGGCCATTTTCTCCTTTTCCTTTTCAACCTTGTTTCTCCAAGCATGAGTGATAGATCACATTATTTTGCCTGCAAAATTAAAGCTTAAAAAAAAAACTTGATGTCTTCTTTTTTTGTGTAAGATGATGCTGTCCAATAGAACTTCCTGTGGGAGAGGAAATGTTCTGGATCTATGCTGCCCAGTGCTGTAGTCACCCCTGGAACATGGCTATTGAGCACCTTGAAGGTGCCTGGTGCAGCTGAGGAAATGGTTGTGTTTTATAATTAGTAAAAGTTACCTGTGACTGGTGACTGCTTATTCCACAGTACAAGTTTCGTTATCCTTGTGGATTAATGCTGTGGAATAATCCTCTTGTACATTGTAAAGATTTGTCGCTTGAGTTGGTTTAATAAAACACTGAATGGCCATTAGCCAGGCAGGGAGAATAGGTGGGGTGACCAAGCTAAGGATGATGGAAAGGAGAAGGGCAGAGTCAAGAGTTACCAGCCAGACTCAGAGGGAGCAGGAAATGAACATGCCATGCTAATAAAGGTACTGCCACACGGCAGAGTGTAAATAAGGAATATGGGTTAACTTAAAAGTAAGAGCGAGTTAGTATAAGCCTGAGCTATTGGCTGAGCATTTATTATTCATATAAATCTGGGTGGTAATTTGGGAAGTGGCTACTGGGTATTTGGGAACAGGTGGTCGGGACAGGAAAGATCTGTCTTCAGTTAATACAGTTTTGCATTCCTTGTTTCCTTAACCTCTTGTCATTTTTCCTTTATACCGTGTGCCCTTCTTTAAACGTCTTTGACATGTGGATAGCAGTAGGATAGAGAACCCTTGAGAATACACAGGAGAAACCACAATTCCTTACAAAATCCAAGGGAGAAAGTCAACTGAGGGAAAGTGCAAGACCTTCTTCCTCTTAATCAACTCCTCCTTCTGAGAGGGAGGTGCTGTCTAAGCACAACAGTTAAATTTGCCAGGAGTGACTTAGGTGACCTCTAGGGTAATGGCCCTGCTCCATACATTTTTTTTCATGTCTGTTAGTTTGATAAAGGTTTCTGTCAATTAAAAAGTTTTCATTCAAAAGGCTAGTATGAAGCTCATTTGGATGTGACATGTGAAATAGCCTGAAGATGTGATTATGTAAAAGTGCTTCTTTTCCCCTGCATGTCATATGATATCAGAGAAGGTGGCCATGGTCTTTTCCTGGATCCACTAACTTAGCACAATCATGGAAACCCCATGATTCTCATGCTTTGTAGGATTATGGTTCTTCCAAATGCTCCACCCCCTACTTCCCTCAACCACTCTGATAGGCACAAGTGGTTTTTTGGATCTCATTAGGTGCAACATTGCTCTCTACCGTGGGCTACAGTGTCTGTTCCAGCTTGGCAGAGTCCGTGCTGGGCACAGCTGTCAGCATCTCTTTGCCTTCATTTCAGAGAATCAGATGCTGTTGGCAATAGATCAGAAAGCAAGCCAGACATAATTAGGGGTTCTCTTTAGCAAAGAAGAAATAGAAAGATCATCCTCCAGACCTTCCCTCTATCCCAGCTGTTTTGGGGCAGTTTCTCCATTTCACTGATGAAAAAAAAAATCAGATTTTTTTCCTTTATTTTTTTCTATTCACATGTCCAAGCTCACAGTGGGGGAAATGGAATTGTCCCATTTTTATTACTTGACTTGCTGTTTTAGCACAATACTGTGCTTGAAGTTAGAGTACAAAGAAACAGCTGTCGCACAGAAGGCATATGCCCTGCCTGCTGGGAACACACTCTCCACATCCATTCTGAGCCACACGGACTGTGAATCAACTTATTATCTTTTATCAAAGATAAATGGAAGTGGAAGGATTGTCCTCTTCAGTTTTTCAGTTGACTAATGTTTGGCTCATTAATATGATTTGGAATTGTGATGAGGGAATTAGGCGAAGCTGAAATCTGTCTAAAGGCAAAGAGTAGGATATTACAGGGTTGCAAAAAAATGGACAAGGAGTGATACTATGAAACATGAAGAGGGAATAAACATAAAATCTTTCAAGCAAGTGAAAAATACTAAGGTAGGGGTTATAACATTTATTAATCACCAATCTAACCATTGGGATGTTTGTTGGATACTCAATGTAGTAAATATTCATTATAAAACTCAAACATTCTAACATGTCCCTGGCCCAAGTTCATAGATAAACAAGGATAGGAATGCGTGGTGCTGGCAACACTATCCATGTTCGCCTTTCTGATGGTAATGCTCAGACTTTTATATAAACTCTGGATCATGCTAACAGATTTGCTAACAAAATTGTATTTATGCTTATGATAATTTCATGAAATAATTGTTATCAATTCCATTTTACATACAAATAAGCTGAGACTAAGACTACTTTAAATCAACTCACCACATTTATTGGGAGTTGGATCCAAATCTGTGGCTTAGCCTCAGGTTTATCACCTTTGTCTTCCTCCTGGCCCCACAGTGCATAGCCCAGGCTCATGAGCAAATGAGCCATGGCAGAAAACATTAAACAGATACTCTTTAGGCAATGAACTCAAGATTTAAACTGTTGCCTTCAGTATTTCCAATACAATGTCTATGCTTGAGCTTTTGTTTTTCTGTGGACTTCACTTTCTCTTTCTTGAGGCGAGATTCTCTACTGAGGGGGGAATCTTGCAACCTGCCTGAAGAAGTTGAAACACTGTAGATGGAACAATAAAGGCAGGGTGGGAAAATTGACATGAACGTTATTTGGCAGCCGTGAGAAAATTAAATAATTTGAAATGAATAAATGATGATAATTGAAAAATTATCTGGTAGCATGTAGGAGTCCCAGCTGGGTCAGACTGGAAGCAGGAGGGAGGGGCTTGTTGAGAGGGAGGTCCCCATTGGGGAAGGCAGGAGAATGAGGGCAGGACTTTTTGAGAGGAAGGCTTCCACTGAGGGGGTGGTCAGGGTAATCAGGGAGGGGAATTGAGGTTGAAATGACTGATCCTCATTATATAAATGTATGAAACTGTCAAACAATAAAAATTCACAAGTAACAATTTGTTCCTGTAAATAAGCAATGATTACTTACTTGACTTTTATAATTGCTCAGACATTTAAACCAATATTATTGTAGTTTCTAAAATGATTTTTTTCTAAAATTTTCTATTATGAAAATCAAGTCTTCTAAAAACAGTTTTGAGGAAAAGTAGTCTAGGGTAATTATTGTGATTATTTTTTATTTTTATTTTTTTTGGAAGAGAGACTAGCATCTCTTTTCAGAAAAAAATTTAAATATATCAGATTTTATTTTATTGAAAATAGATATTGGAGACTGGATATCCTAGAGACTTACGGTAGAATCAAACAGACAGGCAGGAAAAAAAATCAATGAAATGATTCCTAATGATATTCTGCTATGCTCATAGATTGATGTCTTGTCCAATTGTCATCAGAGAGGCTTCCTCTGGCAGCCGACGGGAGCAGGTGCAGAGACCCAGAGCCAGACATTATGTGGAGAAAGAGTTCAAATTGGAGGTCTCCCTCTTTGGAGCTAGGGAAGAGGGAGAAGAAAAATTGTAGGAGTCAGAGTGGATGGAGGACACCAAGAGAACATGGCCCACTGAATCAACTAAGCAAGGCTCACATGGGCTCACAGAGTCTGAAGCGGCAAACCCAAGTCTGCATTAGGTCCTCTGCGTATATTTTATGGCTGTTAGTCTGGTGTTTTTGTGGGACTCTTAACCGTGGGTATGGGTGTGTCTCCGACTCTTTTGTACACTCTTGGGACTCTTTTCCTCCAAATGGGTCGTTTTGTCCAGCATTGATAAGAGGGCTGTCGCCTTGTCTTATTGTATCATATTTTGCCCTGTTTGACAGTTGTCTCTTGGAGGCCAGCTCTTTTCTGAAGAGGAAACAGAAATGGAGTGTATCTGGGGAAGAGGGAAGGTGGGGGAGGGCTAGGAGGAGTGGATGGAGGGGAAACTGTGGTGGGGATGTTTTATATGAGAGCAGAATAGATTCTTCTTTCATCTGCACCCAATGCCATCTGCTGCAGGAGGAAGCCTCTCCAATGATGACTGAACAAGACACTGACCTATGAGTATAGCAGAATATAATTAGGAATCATTTCACTGATTTTTTTTTCCCAGTTGCGTTTGGTTTTACCCTATGTCTCAGGGCTATCCAGGTCTTTGGTTTCTGGCCACCTGGGTAATGTAGGGTATGGGCTCTCTTCTCATGGTATGGGTCTCAAGGTAAACCAAACACTGTTTGGCCACTCCCAGAACTTCTGGGCTACCATTGCCCCAGTGGTCTTGCAGGCAGGAGAGATTGTAGGTCGAGGGTTCTGTGACTGGGTTGGTATTCCGGTTTTTCTTTCTGTAGTCTGCAGAGTACCTTCTCATGTGAAAGAGACTGGAATGTAGTGATGAAGGCTCCAGCTCGACCTCTCGCTCACTGAGCTGTGTGGAGGTTGTCCTTGGGAATGGGAACCCATTGTCAGTTTTTAGGGAGTGACCTTCTGTCCTAGCATCAGCTTAGGTGGTTTAGGGATCTCTATGGAACCTCATCAGACAACAAATTTAAAAAAAAGAAAAAAATAGATTTTTTTCATATAGTGTATCCTGATATGGTTTTCTCTCCCTCTACACCTCCCAGTTCTTCCCCACCTCCCCTTCTGTCTCTATTCACCCTCTTCTGTCTCTCATTAGGAAACAAACAGGCTTCTAAGGGATAACAATAGAATAAAATGTAATAAGATATAATAAAAACAAACACATTAGAATAGGACAAAATAAACCAACAGCAGGAAAAGGGCCCAAGAAAAGGCCCATGAAATAGATAAGACACAGAGATCCACTCATTTGCATACTCAGGAATCCCATAAAAGCACATAATGGAAGGCACAATATATATGCAAAGGACCTGCAGGGTAGAAAGAGAAAAGCATAAAAAAAGATAAAATCAAAAGAAGAAGAAGAAAGAAAAAAGAAAGAAAAAGAAAAAGCCCTGGCTCAGCATTAAGAAACAAGGGACCCCAAAGATGCCCTTGAGTCTGTTTTCTGTTGGTCATCTATTGCTGCGCATGCGACCTACCCTGAAGAGTAGTGCGTTTCCCAGGGAGAGTCCCTCGGAGAAAACTAAATTTCCGTTTGCAAGGGGTTATCAATTGGAGATTGCTTCTGGGTTAGGGAAGGGGACATGTGTCCACTTCTCCTTTCCGTTTTAGTACCCCGACTGGTGCAAACCCGCGTGGGTCCTGCATATGCTGCTGCCCAGTCTCTGTGAGTAACGTGCTCAGCCATCTTCAGAGAAGCTTCCTCCGGCAGCAGATGGGAACAGATACAGAGACCCACAGCCAGACAATATGCAGAAAGTGAGAGATCTTGGAACATTCAGCCCTACATGGGATGTCTACATCAGTTCCCACCCC
>CABHPH010148775.1:4030-30582 GCA_902168325.1 Peromyscus nudipes | reverse complement strand
CTCCCTCTCCTCCCCTCCCTCCTCCCTCTCCTCCCCTCCCTCCTCCCTCTCCTCTCCTTACTCTCCTTTCCTCTCCCTCCTTCCCCTCCTCTCCCTTCCCTTCCCCCTTCCTCTCCCTCCTCCCCCTTCTCCTCTCCTTCCTCCCCCCCCTCCCCTTCCTCTCCCTTCTTCCTCCTCCAGCCCTCATATGCCGAGTTTGATATCAGTGGAAACGTGCTGGGCTTGATCTTCAACCAAGGAATGATCTGGTGAGTTATCTGTTTCATCTGAGGAGCATATAATTTGGGGAGTCAAAAAACTAGAGCCTCCAACTTTGTCTCTCAAGGAGCTTGGGGGGGGGGGCAGCAAATCACCTCAGCTCTCTCAGCTCAGTTTCTGATAAGAGCTAGAGGGAGGACAGGGTGAGAAGCAGGACAGTGTCTAGCTAACCAGTGTGCTACAGAGAAAGTAGAAATGAGGAGAGAAGAGGAGAGAGAAGGGGAAGAGAAAAGGAAGAAAAAAAAACCAAAGAGGCAAGGAAGGAGGAGAAGAAAGGGAAAAGGAAGGAGACGTGAGAAGGACGGGGGCGGGGAGAACAGGACTGTCTCCAAGCCGCTGTCTGCCTGTGGGGCTGCTCGTGGAGGCCAGAGACTGTGATCCGCTAAAGCCTGCTAGGGAAGCAGTGGTGAAATCCTGGCCAGGGTCCCAGCCTGGAGTGCTCAGAGTTCTCTCCCTCTCTTGGGGACTGGATGGTTCCGGCCTGATGGCAGACATCTTGGTTAAACAGAAGGAAAATGCCTTGATGGCATGCCCCAATCCACCCACCACATGACCTTCTATTAGCCTTCCCTCCCCTGTCCGGCCGCTGGTCACCCAGATATCCTGCTTCTGACCTTTCAGGATGGGCTCCTTCTATGCTCCGGGACTGGTAGGCATCAATGTCCTGCGCCTGTTGACCTCCATGTACTTCCAGTGCTGGGCAGTGATGAGCAGCAACGTGCCCCACGAACGTGTGTTTAAAGCCTCCCGGTCCAACAACTTCTACATGGGCCTGCTGCTGCTGGTGCTCTTCCTCAGCCTCCTGCCGGTGGCCTACACCGTCATGTCCCTCCCACCCTCGTTCGACTGTGGCCCCTTCAGGTGCACTCTGGGTTGTGGGGGGAGTTCTCCTCCTGAGGCAGTCTGCCCACAGGTCCCAGCTCAGAATTCCCGTTCTGGTTTCACGCCAGCCTGGGAGAGGCTGTGGAACTTTGGGCAGACCATCGGAACTATTCAGCCAGTTTTCTGTAAGGATGGAAAGGCTCCATGTGGTAGCAGGCAGCTACTTGTGGCTACTGAGTGCTTGAAATGAAGAACTGAGAAACACAGTTTCTCATTTTTTTTCATTGTAATTAATTTTGATTTTAACAGCCACAAGTGGCTGACTACCATATTAGATGGTACAAGTGTAACCTTTTAACAGTAGGTGATCTGCCACCTGTGGTTATCTTAGGTATTCTAACCTTCAGCCAGGCAGAAGTAGGCATGGCTGATCTTGACCAAGACTCTCAACTGGGCCCCCATACTCTATAGAACTCTACCAGCACTGAAGGTCGGTTAGAAATAAAAGTTCTTTGGGAGATTGGGTATAGTTATATAAGGAGGTAGATTGAACAATAATGTATATATACCTCCTGTTATCTTTATAAATATGTGACCCACTGAAAACAAACCCGTCTACTCCCTAAAAAAAATAGGTCTGGGACTAAAGGTGTTTAGAGCACAGTACCCTTTTACCAAGTGTCTTCTCACTTAGACATTCTCTATGTGGCCTCCTTGAGAATCTTATAATAAGTCAGCATGGATAAATTAGTGTTCCCATCCTTGCTGAATACCAGATAAGAAATGGATAAGGCAGGTGAGAGGGCCATGCATGGCCCTTGCATGATCCTGAAAGCAAGTATCTCCTCCAGCTGTGCTCTCACCCAGCCAGAGACAGCCCTGCATGCCTGTGTGAAGTGTGCTGTGGGGGAAGCTGGTTGTCTCCCTTTCAGTTAAGATGGCCTGAAGATGGCGGAACCTAGAGGAGGTATTTGATGGAGTGTGCTATCAGAGCACGATCCGGTCACACAAGATTCTGCACAGAAGAGAGAAGGCAGCAGTCAGGGTGGAAGGCTGCAGGACACTAGAGATGCCAGAGTGAGGGAACAGCCACCTGAAAGAACTCAGTCAGCCTCTTCCTAAGCAAGCCTGGGTGCAGGTGCTGTCACCACTTCCCTAGGCCATCCACCTGTGCCCAGGAAAGAGGGCTCCTTGGCCTGTGGCATGCCTGTTCCCTGACATTTGTGTACCTTTTGCCTCATCTGCTTTCCTGGGTGCCCCTGGCAACCTGTATCAAATCATGGGAAATGAGACCTAACCTGAAACTCAAGGAAGAAGCATGGTTACAGCTTCCACAAAGCTGAGCTGACGAAGGCCAGCTTCTCAACGGGGGCTTTGCTAGAGTGCCCAACTGAAATGCGCGTGTGTGATCGTGTGCTTGCACATGTGCACACACACATATCAGACCACACACACACACATACACCACACCACACCACACACACACACATACACACACACACATCATGCACCACACACACACATACCACACCATATACCACACACACACACACACACATGCACCATACACTACACACACACACACACACACACACACACACACACACACACACACACACACGCTTGTTTCTGTTTATCTCCTTTTTACCCTTAAACAAATCATGTGTTCCTTGCTGGACATGGTGACCACTGGCTATAACCAAACACTCCGAAGGCTAAGACAGGAGAAGCATGATTTTGAATCCAAACCAGTTTCAAAAACCAAACAGACAAAACATGTTGTGTCTTCCCTTGTTTATCTTGTTTATTACATTCTCCCATGGGACAGAAGATCCACGAGGAGATGTTTTCTTCCTTTTTCACTGCATTATACTCCGTGTCCGGAAGAAGACAGCTGCCTTATGGTTGGTGTTCCAAGAAGATTGCTACCTCACAGAAATTCAGTTGCACAGGGAAGAAGTTAGGGTTCAGACCACACTAAATAAATGCCTACAGGGACCCAGCAGGCAACATAAATGACTGAGATGATTAGTGTCTTGTAACATATAATCACAAATGGGAGTTGGTGAGCTGTGCCCTTTGGAACAAATCCAAAACACCATCTGGCTTTGTAAATAAAGTTTTATTGGAACACAGCCATATCAATGTGCTTGCCTATAATCCATGGGTACTTCTTCATCACAGCAGTAGGACTGAGTAGTTGAAGTGGAAATCATCCTAGCTGCCCAGCTGATGGAATCATTTAGGTCTGTGCAGAAAATTTGCTTGATTAGAGAGCAGATCTAAGAGCCAGCTCTCTCATTGACCAGCTGGGCAGTTTTGAGCTGAGCACAGGCTCAACCCCTGAAAAATAGAGATATTGGTAAAGTTTAGCTCATAGAGTTGTTTTGAGAATCTAATGTGTTGTTATTTGTAAAGTACTTAGAGGACCAACCATGTTGGTCTTTAGTACGGATCTCTGTGAACCTGTTGCTCTGCCCAAGTTGAGGATGGTTGGAGCTTACCTCAGCTGCCTGGCACCATGAAGAACATGGGCCCATTATTACAAGTTTTTCAGATCCTCATAAAAATCTGAACAGTTATTTGAAAACATCTACCACTTTCACTTAAAAATTCATTCAAATTTTTAAACCAAAAAAAAAAAAATCTACATCAACCCACAGAATAAGTCTATAGACATGGACTACACCTTAGCCAGCATTTGATCTGCTCCCTCCAGAGCAGCCTGGAGCTATTAAGTGTGCCTATATCTAGTCATGTAAATCGAGGACACAGTCAGGGGGAGGTTAGAGGTGTTTGATTATGGGCTCAGGCTTTCCCTGTGGCCAGTGAAAAGACTTTGGACATGGGCTGCAGATTTAGAATAATGTGTGATGTTCAGGATTCCGAGGCTTGCTGCTCACTTTTGTGTGAATAACAACACGGTGCATTCATGTCTATTTCAATTTCTTCGCTCATGAATTCACTCACCTTTGAGAAAAGAGAGAAGGCAGTCATATAGCACATGGAATCTGAGAAAGGGCTGCAGGGTCCATCACGGGAGAGAAGAGCAGCCCACAGATCCCTAAGTCGTTTGTCTGTGTTTGCAGCTCAGGGCTTTTATGTTTTCTTTTCTTTTTTTTAACTTGTAAGGGAGACAGATGACTTTGATTTACTCTCCTTTCTCTCTCTGGGTTTGTTGAAACTGTACCAGCGGTCTTTGCAGCTGGCTAGAAGGAGGAAGACAGAAAGGAAGAGAGGTGTTGAGGACCCCGATAGCCCCAAACAACCATGCACTTCCCCGTGAAGACAGGGGAAGTGAGGGGTAGCCCAGGAATTCTGAAAGCTTAGTCTGTGACAGGCACTGAATGAGGTACTTATTTGTGCTCCTAACACCGCCATCAGGTGGGAGGCACTGGATATACTAAACATCGGGTAACTTTGTCTGTCTGCAAGGAGCCTGATCATGTATATTTTAAACTTTGCAAGTTACTAAGGTTTGAGTATGATTCATTGCCTCTGAAACTAATGTTGAAATCTGGCTGCCATTCTGTCAGTTTGAGGAAGCCTAGACTTTGGAAGGTGGTTTGCTGCAAGCCTCAGGAAAATGTAATGGAATCCAGCTACTGTGACAGAAGCTACTACTTGGAAAGGTCAAGGGCCTTTCCAAAGGTCAAGCCATGGCTTAAGAAGTCCTGGTGATATTTTAGCTTTTGTATATATATTAGCTGGTTCCTAAAATGATTTTCTTGTGTGCTTCCAAGAAGTCCTAACAGTGTATTTGTCTAAAATGCCTATCAAGCATCCAAGGCCAACCCATCTCCTGAACTATGAAAACAACGCCTGTCTCCTAGGTCAGGCGGATAGCTTTATTTCTTGTGTAATTTAAGGTGAGACCCTCCTTTCTTATACAGCATTACTAACATTATAGACCCCTAACTACTTACCTAACCACTTCTAGGAATGTAGACTGAGCACATAAATTCCCTTTTTGATATACTAACGATATTAGCTCTCAGTTGACCTCCTCCTTTAACCACTCCCTTTGTGGGTTGTAAAAGAAAGCCTGACAGTCACTGCCTGAGGAACATTCTTACCTGCCTTTATGACCCTGTAGGAATTCAAGCCTGGTGACTTGGCTGGAGGGGGAGGATTGCTGTGGCTTGGGTTTATAACTGAATACCCTAGAGAACTTGAGGATGGAGAACTGAGAGGTATAAGGAGGATTTTGACAAGAGAACTTGAGGACAAGATGGAAGATGAGGAAGAGCCAGATGGGGAAGTACTAGATAGGTAAGAACGAGATAAGAAGAACCTAGATGAGGCAGAATTAAGATGAGAGAATCAAGATAGAACTTAGAGGGGACAGCAGATAAAGGTAGAGAGAAATCAAGCAAGAAAGGAGCTAGGCCCAAGAACAGAACTGAAGCTGTGTAGACAGGATTTTATCCCAGAGGAATAAAGTAGACAGACAAAGAGCTTGGTGTACTTAGATTCATTTCCCAAAAATAATTCTCGCCATTCATAGTTTCTCTTCTGGGTCCCTGGGAAGAACATTTTTTTTAAAGATTTATTTATTTATTATGTATACAGTATTCTGCCTGCATGTGTCCTTGCAGGCCAGAAGAGGGCACCAGAGCTCACAACAAGTGGTTGTGAGCCACTATGTGGTTGCTGGGAATTGAACTCAGGACCTCTGGAAGAGCAGTCGGTGCTCTTAACCACTGAGCCATCTCTCCAGCCTGGGAAGAATATTATTAAGGCTGGTCCTTTAATAATATTCGAGAGTGGTTAATTAATTAAATGCTAGTAGTGCCATTCTCTCATGAAATTGGCCTAACAATCATGGTTGTGAGTGAGTTCTCACTCTTGGAACTGGACTAGTTAATGTAAGAGTAGTATGTTCTGAGCAAGCCTGTCCCTGTGTTTGTCTCTTCTCCATGTATCTGCTCTCACCTTAATTTCTACCACGACTGACAGCAACCAAAGATGTCAGGTCGCAAGCGGGCACCTCCATCAAGTAAGAACAGAAGGCAGGGTGACTGTGAAAGTTCAGAAAGTTTTGAAAATCCATGATGCTGGCTTTACAAATGAAATAAGGGGACTTAAGCCGAGGGACACAGGGCATGCACTCCTCTGTGGCCTCCCTCGGGGGACTGTGGCCCTGCCAACAGCTTAGGTTAACCCAGTGAAACCATTTCACACTTCTGGCCTCCAGAGCTTTAACACAGTCCACGTATTACCCATCCGTATACTAATTGTCATAGTAGCTACCACACTACCACTTCAAAGACAAAATAATTCATGTTCAACTTTGGCTTAAAAGCCTAATATTTGAAGTTCTCTTTTTTTATTATTATTTTTACATGCTAGGTATGTACTAATAATAAAAAAAATAAATCAAATGTCATGACGTGGTGATATGCATGGCACCTTAAATGTCATAACTAAAATGTTGCAGGTTGTTTTTTTTCGAGACAGAGCTCAGGCTAGGTTTGCACAATCCTCCTGCCTCAGCTCTCCAGATGCTGGGACTACCAGCATGCAACACAACAGTGCCAAGCAATGAAATAGCCACATATAATCTCTGATGCAACTGCTCAGCTCTGCAATTATAGGATAATATATACCATATATCGTATGTGATATAATGCCGTTAGAGCTTAGCCATATACACTGCACCAATGAATGAGCATGGCTGTGTTCCAGCAAAAGTTTATAGTCATTGAAATGTAAAAAAAAAAAAAAACCATACTTCAGTTTTTATATATCACAAGATATACTTGATTTTTTTCAACCACTTAAAAAATGTAAAAAGAAAGACATAAAGAAACCTATTTTTAGCTTGCAGGTGACAGGCTGATTTGTCCCTGAGGCATTCTATGGCAATCCGATCTTTGCACAGGGACAACTAAGCTGCTGACTACATCATGGTATGACACAGCTTCCCAGTGCTCTCCTCAGCACTGCTGACTTCACTCGGAACCCTCTAACTGTGTGAGCTTTGTGCCTTATCGCCTGCAGAGGGAAGTGGGAGTGAGAGCAAAGAAACTGTCGGTACCTTCTCCAGGATGAGAGCTCAGCCCGTGCAGCAGACAGCCCTGTGGGGATGAGGGCGCCCTGTGGTGATAATATGTTCCCCAAAATATTGTGCACCCTAATAAACTTATCTGGGGTCAGAGAACAGAACAGCCACTAGATATAGAGGCCAGAAAATGGTGGCACACACGCCTTTAATCCTATCACTTGGGAGGCAGAGATCCGTCTGGATCTCTGTGAGTTCAAAGCCACACTCACGCCTTTCATCCCAGGAAGTGATGGCAGAAAGCAGAAAGGTATATAAGGCGTGAGGACCAGGAACTAGAGCAGGTTAAGCTTTTAGACTTTTGAGCAACAAACAGTTCAGGTGAAATTCATTCTGGATGAGAACTCAGAGGCTTCCAGTCTGAGGAAACAGGATCAGCTGAGGAACTGGTGAGGTGAGGGAGCTGTGGCTTGTTCTGCTTCTCTGATCTTTCAGCATTCACCCCAATACCTGGCTCCAGGTTTGTCTTTATTAATAAGAACTTTTAAGATTCGTGCTACAGCACCCTGTATCCACTCTTCTAATTCAGTCTTCCTCATCACAAGACTGTGGACAGACACTTGAAATGTTTGTCTAAAAAACAGAATTTCAAAATTGTACTTTAATTACTTTTTACAATTATTTTAATAGTCACATTTGATGGTACAACTCTAGTGGAAAGAACCAGGACATGAATGCAGTCATAAAGAGAATAGGGAGATGCCTCGGCCACAAGCCAGGTTCCCAGAACCCACATAAAGGCTGGGTAGGTGTGGCTTCCCCCTGGAATCCCAGCCTCTGAAGGCAGATCCAGAAGACTCCATGAGAAAGCTGGCTAGATAGACTAGCCATATTGGCTTGCTCTGGGTTTGAAAACCCCTGTCTCAAATAAGGTGGAAGAACAATTGAGAAAGACTCCTGACATCAACCTCAGACCTCCATATGCGGGGGCACACACACACACGCACACACACACAGGAAAAGAAGATAGATGATAGATAGATAGATAGATAGATAGATAGATAGATAGATAGATAGATGATGGAAAGATGGATGGATGGATGGATGGATGGATGATAGAGACAGACAGATGAGAGATAGATAGATAGATAGATAGATAGATAGATAGATAGATAGATAGATAGATAGATAG
This sequence comes from Peromyscus nudipes, assembly GCA_902168325.1. Lineage (NCBI taxonomy): Eukaryota > Metazoa > Chordata > Mammalia > Rodentia > Cricetidae > Peromyscus > Peromyscus nudipes. Next base: position 22,306 of record CABHPH010148775.1, on the reverse strand, counting down.
ATAGATAGATAGATAGATAGACAGATAGATCATGGTGTTCTATAGAATAAAGGATTTGAACCAGAATCTTCAAATCCTAACTCTACTTGATAGCACCAAAATTACCTTTCAAGAGCCACCAGTGTCCAGGTGTCCCTTCACAATAATTCTAAAGAATTAGAAGAAAAATGAACCTACTGTTGTAAATAGTGCAGAAGCCCACCTTGGGGCAATCAGTTTCCTGACTGGAAGATTAACTGTAGGTGTGCTTTAGATGTACTATGACATTTCCATCACATTAATCTTAGGAGAACTGCTTCCAGGTCAAGAAGCCCAGAAGAGTTCATGTTTGTCTCATAACTAAATCATGGACCATTTTCTCCTGGCGCAGAGACTTATGTGTATGGTGCCAGCTACTTGGGACTGAGGTAGAAGCATTACTCCAACCCAGGAGTTCGGGACTAGACTGGGCAACATAGCAAGAGCCTATCCCCTAAAAGAAAAGAAGAATACGTGAGAAAAATCTACTTTGTTTTGCTGAAGGTGTCAACACAGAAGAGCAGTGTAGTTTGAGAGTTTGGGAGTTACTGAAAGCAGGAAGCTAGTAAGTACTAGGCAGCCAGCTCCAGCTGTCTGTCCTAACCAGAGTAGCAGCTCCTCATGGGATCTTCTTAATCCATTTGGAGCAGAACTCTTGTTCTCTCAGAAAAGCAGTTGTAAGCAGCAGCAGCTTTAGAGTCATGGGGTCACGGGCATGACCGCGTGTGCCACAGAAGCTTTGTGCATGCTATAATGTGTCCTCTCTTCTTTCTAGTGGGAAGAACAGAATGTATGATGTCCTCCACGAGACCATTGAAAATGATTTCCCTAAGTTCCTGGGCAAGATCTTTGCATTCCTTGCCAATCCAGGCCTGATCATTCCAGCCATCCTACTGATGTTGTAAGTTACCCAGGGGCCCTGACTCTGCCTCAGGGAAACTTCTCCTAGCAGCTGAGGCTTCCCGCACAAGGTTCTGCATTTCACTCTCTGTCTGGATTCCCAGAAGTAGACCCTGAGACAGAGTCAAATGCAAGTAGTTTATCAGGGCGTAGGAGGAGTGGAGGACATGGTTACCTCTGTTGTGGATGAGTCTACTGTAAATCTTTGTGGGAAACCCAAATATGCCTCAGAGCTCCTTGTCTAAGGGTAAGGAGTCCAGGGGATTTGCAACCAGCCTGGTGGAGTGGAAATATCTAAAAGCTGTGGGGTCAGAACTTCTCAGAAAGCAGAGAGTGCATTATGCTTGGATGTGGGGTGTCCCCTAAGGATCACTGTTGAAGCCTTCGTCCCCAGCTGGTGGCACTATCTTTGGGAAGTTCTGGAAACTTTAGTTGGGGGCTGACTGGAAGAAGTAGGTCATTGCATGTGTTAGTTAATACTGTTGGGTCACTGTGACCAAAATACCGAATGTTTCATGATGCAATTCCTGGGGAAACAAGAATAGCGCCCAAGTCCAGCTGTGTGAGCCAGTGAGTTGATTAGGATTACTTACGGGAGTACTGCTTCGAGGCTACTTCCAGAAGCAGAAATGGCTCAAAGTCAGCTGCTTCACCCAAACCCACCCCAGGTGGAAAGCTGAAGCTCACCACACAGCCTGCAGGCAGCTCGACAGGTCAGAGGGCTCTTCCAGGCAGTGCTCAGCTGGTCTCAGTATCTCTCAGCAATTCTTATTGCTTATAAACTTGGAGAGGGAAGGCCTAGTTATCTGGTCAATTCACGGACTTCCTAGTTTTTGGTATCTCACTATGTAGTGTTGACTAGCCTGGAGCTTCCTGTGTAGACTGGATGGACTTGAACTCATATAGATACACCTGCCTCTGGCTCCTGAGTGCTGAGACTAAGGACACACACCACTGTCCATCATCCTAAAGCTTTTTTGAGTTGTTTATTTCCTGGGTTTTAGCAGCTTGTCAGCAGGACTGACTGTTTTAGAACACCCTCAGTCTTGAGCTGCTCCCCTACAGGATGAGCTGTTCTGTCTCAGAGGAAATTTGATACACAATGCTCAGCAGAAACAACCTGAGGGAGATAAGGTTCATTTTGCTCCTCCTTTCAGGGACACAGAAGAACAGTTCTCGTCACGGCTGACCAGGAAACGGGGAGAGCAGAATGTTGGTGCTTGGCTTTCTCTGTTTCCTCTCTACTAAGTCCATGCACCCCAGCTCGTGAGATAGCACTGCCTACATTCACATGGCTCTCTCATCCTCAATCGATCCTTTCTGAAACCACCCTTGCTCACACCCAGAGGTGTGCCTTACCATGTCCTAGGTGACTCTATGCCAGGTCAGGCTCACACTGGGCACATGTCCTTGGGGTCTATATCTTGTCTATGCCCCTGGCTGTCATTTTCTTTGCTTCCCATCCACCATACTAAAGCCATTTTATACCCTCTTCATCAAGGTGGGCTGATATCTCTGAAAGCATGAGCAACATAATCCTTCCTCCTTTAAGTCATTTCTCTCAGGCACTTCATACGGTAACGACAAAGTACCTGCCGCAGAGGGCAGGTCAGCCTGACCCTTCTGGGTTGTATTTGTGTGCTTTCTGTTGCTGTGATGAACACCATGACCAAAGCCATCTTACAAAGGAAAGGGTTTGTTTGACTTACATGACACAACGTCCATCACTGAAGGAAGTCAGGGCAGGAACTCAAGCAGCGTACATGGGAACCATAGAGGAATGCTGCTTACTGGCTTGCTTCCCATAGTTTTCTCAGTTCGCTGTCTTATGTAACTCAGGACCGCCTGCCCAAGGGTGGCACCACACCAGTCATTAATCAAGAAAACACCCCACAGACATGCTCACAGGTCACTCTGGCAGAGGCAGCTTCTCAGGTGAGGTTTCCTCTTCCCGGTGACTCAGTTTAAGTTAATAAATACTAACCAGCACATAGATTTTTTTTATACAATATATTCTGATGATGGTTTCTCTTCCTCCATCTCCTCCCAGTTCCTCCCTACCTCCCCTCCCATCCGAATCCACACCCTTTCTTACTCTCATTAGAAAACAAACAGCCAGGCTGGAGAGATGGCTCAGAAGCTAAGAGCATGACTGCTCTTCCAGAGGTCCTGAGTTCAATTCCCAGCACCCACATGGTGGCTCACAACCATCTGTAATGAGATCTGGTACCCTCTTCTGTGTACATAGTAAATAAATAAATCTTTAAAAAAAGAAAACAAACAGGCATATAAGGAATAATAATAATAAAATAAATAAAAACAAGAATAAACAAGTAAAAACAGGACTAAACAGAACAAAAAGAGCCAAAGAGAAAGCACAAGAAACACATATAAATGCAGAGACACACATGTTCACACACATAGGAATCCAAAAAGACCACAAAACCAGAAACCGTAATATATATACACACACAAAGGACTTGTAAGGCAATAAATAGACAGACAGACAGACAGACAGACAGACAGACAGACAGACAGACAGACAGATAGATAGATAGATAGATAGATAGATAGATAGATAGATAGATAGATAGATAGATAGATAATAAATAAACCCCAATACAACATTATGAAACAAAGAGCTCCAAAGATGCTGCTGAGTTTGTTTTATGTTGGTCATCTACTGCTGGACATGGGACCTGCCCTTAAGTGTGCTTAGCTTCTCTGGTGAGACTCCCTTGGAGAGAATTAATTTTTAATTTGAAAGTGATTATCAATTGGAGTGAATGTCTGGGTTAGGGATGGGAGCATGTGTCTATGTCTCCTCTCAGCTCTAGGACCCCATCCGGTGCAGACTGATGCAGATCCTGTGTGTGTTCTCACTGTCTCAGTGAGTTCATATGTGTGTGGTCATGCTGAGTTTAGAAGGCCTTGTTTCCTTGGTGCCCATCCATCCCCTTTGGCTCTTAACACTCTTTCTACCTCCTCTTCCCAGAGTTCCCTGGGCCCTGAAAGAAGAGGGGTTTGATGGAGATATCCCATTTAGGGCTGAGTGTTCCAAGGTCTCTTGCTCTCTGAAAATGTCTGGCTGTGGGTCTCTGTGTTTGTTCCCATCCATAGCAGGAGGAAGCTTCTCTGATGATGGCTGAGCAACATATTGATCTATGAGGATAGCAGAATGTCATTAGGAGTCACTTATTGCTACATTCCTTTAGCAGAACAGTAGTATTCCATTTTCCCCTAGGTCCCTAGCCTATCTAGTCTCAGATTCTTGGCCACCCACGCAGTGTCAGCGATGGGTTCTGCCTTATAGAATGGGTCATAAATCCATTCAGATGTTGGTTGGTTACTCCCACAAGCTTTGTGCCGCTGTTGCACCAGCCTATCTTGCAAGTAGTTCATTTTTGTAAACCCAAGGGTTTGTAACTAGGTGGTGTTTATCTTTCTCCTTTGGTAGTGTGCAGAAAACCTTCCAGTAGCATCAACACTAGTCCGTAGGGATGAAAGCTCTATGTAGGCACTGGCTTGACTTTTCCCTGTTCAGTAAGTTATGTAGGGATTGTCTTCAGCAATAGGGCCTTACTGTCAGTTTGTGGAAAGCAACCAATAGCCTTGGAGCCTAGGTTGTTTGCGAAGTCCATTGGGATGCTTTTGGCCAACAACTCAATTAGATGTAACCTATTCCCAGTACTGGAAGCTTCATTTGGTGACTAGAAATATCTAGTTAGGGCTCTGTCACCCTGTTATTTGGTGATTTTACTTAGCTCAGCTTCATATATGTATATAATTTAGGAAGCTTCTACTGTATTAGGTTTCCATCTGACCACTCAAATGGCCTTTAGTTTTAGATGTCCCTCTTTCCTCCCCCTCCCTGTCTGACCCTCCCGTTCCAGTCCCCACCTTGTCTGACTGTAACTATCTATTCTAGTTCCCCTTCCTAGGGAGATCCATCCCTCATCTGCCCAGTGAAGCATTTATCTAAGTTATTCTTTTATCAATAAAAACTCGGGAGTCCGATATTGGGGTAGAAACCTGATAGATGCACAGAGCAACAGAGAAATGATCAGCTGACCCTGTCTCTCCACATTCCCAGATCAAAAAGGACTGAGACTCTTCCTAAGCCCCTCCCTATTGCTTCCTGTGTCTCTCTATCCTAATCTGGGTCCTCCAAAAACTCTATGGTTTATTCTAGCCAGCTGAATGTAGACTCCACCCTCTGATTCAAGGTTTAACTTTATTGGCAGTCTCAGAGTGACAGTGCAAACAAATCTGCAACAGCCCCGTTCCTTACTCTGTACATAACCTCTGTGGTTATACAAATTGTAGCTTGCCTATTAAAGACCTAACAGCTAACATCCAGACATAAGTGAGTACATACCACATTTGTCTTTCTGGTTCTGGGTTACCTCACTCGGGATGATTTTTTTTCTAGCTCTATCCATTTACCTAAAAATTTCATGATTTCATTTTTTCTAATGACTGAGTAACACACCATTGTGTAAATGTACCACATTTTCTTTATCCATTAACCCATTTATGGACATCTAAGTTGTTTTTAATTTCTGGCTATTATGACTAGAGCAGCAATGAACATGGTTGAACTAGTGTCTCTGTGGTAGGATGGAGTATCCTTTGGGTATATACCCAAGAGTGGTATAGCTGGATCTTGAGGTAGATTGATTCCCCTGTTGAACCACCACACTGTTTCCATGGTGGCTGTATGAGTTAGCATTCCCATCAGCAATGGATGAATGTTCCGCTTACTCCACATCCTCTCCAGCATGAGCTGTCATTTGTTTTATTGATTTTAGCCATCTGGATAGGTGTAAGATGAAATCTCAAAGTAGTTTTGATTTGGATTTCCCTGAAGACTAAGGATCCTTAGTCTTCATTTCTCTCTCTTTTTTTTTTTCTTTTTTTTTTCTTTTTGATTTTTTGAGAGAAGGTTTCACTGTGTAACAGCCCTGTCTATCCTGGAACTCACTTTGTAGACCAGGCTGGCCTCGTACTCACAGAGATCCATATATCTCTGCCTCCTTTAATTGGGATTAAAGGCATGAACCACCACTGCCCAGTGGTGAGCATTTCTTAAGTGTTTCTCAGCCATTTGAGTTTCCTCTTTTGAGAATTCTGTTTAGATCTGTACCCCATTTTTTTTAATTGGGTTATTTGTTTTCTTGATGTCCAGGTTGGTTTTTTTTTTAAGTTCTTTATGTATTTGGGATATTAGCCCTCTATTGGATGTAAAGTTGGTAAAAATCTTTTCCCATTCTGTAGCCTGCTGCTTTGTCTAAATAATGGTGTCTTTTGCTCTACAGAAGTTTTTCAGTTTCATAAGGCTCCATTTATTAATTGTTGATTTTAGTGCCTGAGCTATTGGTGTTCTGTTCAGAAAATCTTTTCCTGTGCCAATGAGTTCAACACTATTTCTCCTCTTCTATCTGGCTTCATGTTGAGGCCTTTGATCTATTTGGAGATTTATGTAGGGTAATAAGTATGGATTCTTCTGCATGCAGCCATCCAGTTTGACCAGCACCATTTATTGAATATTCTTTTTTCCTGTGTGTGCTCCTGGCTTCTTTATCAAAAATCAGGTGCAGACTTCTTTCTGGGTCTTCAATTCTACTCCATTGAGCAATGTGTCTGTTTTTGTGCCAAAACCATGCTGGTTTTGTTGCTATATCTCTAAAGCACAATTTTAGATCAGGGATGGTGATATCTCCAGCAGTTTTTTTTTCATTCAGAATATTTTAACTATCCTGGGTTTATTTGTGCTTCTATATGAAGTTGAAAATTGTCCTTTCAAGTTTTGTGAAGAATTGTGTTGAAATTTTGATGGGTATTGCATTGAATTTGTAGATTGCTTTTGGTAGGATGGCCATTTTTACTATATTAGTGGCAGTGCTTTGATGCCATTTGGGTTGATGTTGACTATGGGCTTGTTGTAAATTGGTGGCTCATGTCTTTAATCCCAGCACTCAGGAGGCAGAGGCAGGCGGATCTCTGTGAGTTCGAGGCCAGCCTGGTCTACAGAGTGAGTTCTAGGACAGCCAAGGCTGTCACACATTGAAATCCTGTCTCAAAAAAAATGAATTACTGTGTTAGTTATGTCCGTTGTACCCCTAATCTCCAAGACTTTATCATGAAATGGTGTTGGATTTTGTCAAAGGCTTTTTCTGCATCTGATGAGGTGATCGTGTGGTTCTTCTCTTTCAATCTGTTTATCTGGTGGATTACATTTATCGATTTATGTATGTTAAACCATCCCCTCATCTCTGGGATTGAAGCCTACTTGATCATGGTGGGTGATCTTTTTGATGTGTTCTTGGATTTAGTTTGCAAGTGTTTTATTGAGAATTTTTGCATCTATGTTCATAAGGAAAATTGGTCTGTTCTTTTCTTTCTTTGTTGGGTCTTTATGTGGGTTTGGTATCTGTGGCTTCATAAAAAGAATTAGGCAATGTTCGTTCTGTTTCTATTTTGTGGAATAATGTAAAAAGAATTAGGCAATGTTCCTTCTGTTTCTATTTTGTGGAATAATATGAAAAGTATTGGCATTCATTCTTCTTTGATAGTCTGATAGAATTCTGTGCTAAAAGCATCTGGCCTTGTGATTTTTTTTGGTTGGGAAACTTTTAATTGCTACTTCTATGTCACTAGGTGTTAAAGGTCTTTTTTTTTAAATTGCTTATCTGATCTTGATTTAACTTTGGTTGTTGGTGTTCTGTGTTACATGGGTCAGAGGGTCATTCCTAAACATAATTCAGACTTAGCAACAGCTGCAGGGAAGCCAGCTTCTGATGAACTGACTAACTTGGTGGCTTCACAAAAGCCTGCTATATTAATACACACACACACACACACACACACACACACACACACACACACACACACACACACAAAGACCTTTGCAAGTCAATTTCCGCATACCAAAACATCTTTTCTGGAGTTGTTTGAAGGAACCATTTGCCTCAGCCATGAGACCTCCTGGTTTGCCGGGTCCTCTCAAGACTAAACTATGCAAAGGCTCTGGAATTCCTTCAAAAGAGCAACTCAGCTAACAATCCCTGACTTTAAACAAAAAATAGTTCAAAGCCTAGGTGCTAGCACTCAGAATTCAAGCTGGATGCAATGGCTCTGTGGAATCTCTCCCTACAGTTGATAGATGGTGTATATCAAGAATATTATTCATTTCTTTTAGAGTTTCCAATTTGGTGGAGTGCTACTAGTTTTTAAAGTGTCCTTAATGAGTCTCTGGATTTCCTCAGTGTCTGTTGTTATGTCCCCCTTTTCATCTCTAGTTTTGTTAATTTGGATCTTCTCTCTCCACCTTTTAGTTAATTGGGCTACAAGTTTGTCAATCTTATTGATTTTCTCAAAGAATCAACTATTTGTTTCATTGATTCTTTGTATTGTTTATTTGTTTCTCCCCTGAGTTTGATTATTTCTTGTCATTTACTCCTTTTGGGTGTTATTTCTTCTTTTTGTTTTCAGGTATGTTGTTAAGTTACTAATATAAGATCGCTCCAATTTTTTCTGTAGGCACTTAGTGCTATGAACTTGTCTCTTAGACCCGCCTTCATTGTGTCCCATAAGTTTGAGTATGTTGTGTTTTCATTTTCATTCAGTTCTAGAAAGCTTAAAATTTCTGCAATGATTTCTGTCTTGACCCATTTTTCATTCAGTAATTTGTTCCATTTTCATGAGTTTGTAAGTTTTTTGTTGTTTTGTTGTTGATATCCAGTTTTAATCCATGGTTGTCAGATAGGATTCAGTGTGTTATTTCAGTTTTCTTGTGTCTGTTGAGACTTGCTTTGTGCCCAAGTATATGGTCAGCTTTGGAGAAAGTTCCATGAGCTGCTGAGGATGTATATTCTTTTGTATTTGGCTGAAATGACCTGTAAATACCTGTTAGATCCATTTGGTTCACAATGTCAGTTAGCTCCAGCATTTCTCTGTTTAGCTTTTGTCTGGATGACCTGTCTGTTGGCAAGTACTATCACTATTATGGTGTGAAGGTCAATATATGGTTTAAGGGCTGTAGTCATGTTTCTTTTTTCCTTTTTTTTTCTTTTTTTTTTTTTTTGGTTTTTTTGAGACAGGGTTTCTCTGTGTAGCTTTGCGCCTTTCCTGGAACTCACTTGGTAGCCCAGGCTGGCCTCGAACTCACAGAGATCCGCCTGCCTCTGCCTCCCGAGTGCTGGGATTAAAGGCGTGCGCCACCAACGCCCGGCTGTAGTCATGTTTCTTTCATGAACTTGTGTACCCTTGTATTTGGTGCATATATGTTAAGAATTGTAATATTGTCTTCATGGAATTTTCCTTTGGTGAGTATGTAGTGTCCTTCCTCATCTCTTCTGATACATTTTGGGTTGAAGTCTATTTTGTCAGATATTAAAATGGCTGCATCAACTTTCTTCTTGGGTCCATTTGCTTGGAACATCTTTTTCCATCCTTTTACCCTGAGTTGATGTCTATCCTTGATGTTAAAGTGTGTTTCTTGGATGCAGCAGAATGAAGGATCCTGTCTTCACATCCATTCTGTTAACCTGTGTCTTTTTATTGGGGAACTAAGACTATTGATATTGAGAGTCATGAGTGAGCAGTGTTTCTTGGTTACCATTATCTTGTTATTGTGGTATAAATTATTTTCCCCCTCTTTTGATTTTTAGGTCTGATATTATTTACTCTTTGTGTTTTCTTGGGTGTTGTTAACCTCTTCAGGTTGAAGTTTTCCTTCTTTTGCCTTCTGTAGGGCTGGATTTGTAGATTAATACTGCTTAAATTTAGTTTTATCATTGAATTTCTTTTTCCATCTGTTGTGATTGAAAGACATTCCACAATGTCAGAACTAATTGAATAACAATTAATTCATATGATTTAGCTGTTTCATGACAGCAATTTGTCATATAATCCTGCCTACCTTGGCAACATTGCCAAGGCAAATACAGGTTCTTTTATTCTAATCTTAATTATTAATATTAACTCTCACATCACCCAGTACACAGTAACATATCTACATATCTATATACAGATATATGCTTTATAGAACAAATATAAATTAAAGAGACTATAGCAAAGTTCAAGAGGTTTCAAGAGGACTGAGAAAGGATTTGTACTGATACTGAACCAGACTAGTGCTGTCAGGGAGCTTCCAAAATTGACTCAGAGCTGGATGTGGTGGTGCACACCTTTAAACCCAGCACTGGGGAGGGAAACAGAGCTCTGGGACTTCAAGGGCATCCAGTGCTACAAAGTTAGATCCTGTCTCAAAATAAATAAATAGATCACACAAAAGGAAATTTGTCAACAATTTTATTAGCATGAGAGAGAGAGAGAGAGAGAGAGAGAGAGAGAGAGAGAGAGAGAGAGAGAGAGAGAGAGAGAGAAACAGGGAAGGCAGCTACCTGAGGGAGAGGGATAGAAAAGAAAAAACAAAACCATTTTTGATTTGGGTCGGCAATGGAAGTCTACAAGCAGCTGCAGAAAGCAGGGGTGAGGTGGGAGGCTATACTCAGAGAAAACAACTTCAGAAAGCACAGGGTGTCAGGGCAAGCACGTTTAGAATTTGACTGGGTATCCAAAGAAGAGAAAGAAAGAAAAGTTATACTTCTGAATTAGATTTTAAAAAGTGCTAAGGTTTAGCAGTTAAGATCTGTAAGCAACTGCATAAGGCAGGGTTGTATAAGTACATTATCTCATTTCAGGCATAATTATTCCTCCCATCTCCTCAGTATGTCTTTGGATGAGTCAGATTTCCTTATTCTAGGGTGGTCTCCTGGCCAGATGACTGGTAGACCCAGTTAGATTAACTTTTTGTTGTTGTTTGTTTGTTTTTCGAGACAGGGTTTCTCTGTGTAACTTTGCACCCTTCCTGGAACTCGCTTTGGAGACCAGACTGGCCTCGAATCCACAGGGATCCGCCCGCCTCTGCCTCCTGGGTGTAGATTAACTTTTAAGGAAAAGCACAATAAATTGTGATGCTTTAATCTTTGGAGCAGATTAGAATGTCACGTCTCTACTCAGGGTCAGAAGCAGAACTCAGATTCCACTCTTTTGACCAGGGGGGATATAGCTTTCACTTAATGGACCAAAGCTGATCTTGAGGGAGGTGTTTATCCTCCGTGGCCTCCGAGATGTCTAGTGCCTGTCTAGCTGCCCAACACTACTTCATCCAAACCAGTGAGATGGGGTTAACTATACACGACACATAGTCCACTGCTAGGCAGCTCCAGGAAACATTCCCAGCTTCCTTTGCAGACAAGAAACTGTGCTGCGCCCTACCTCTTTGGAGTCAGGGTGATTCCTTCTACCAACCTTTACTGAACACTGAGAGCTAGACATGTGCCAGTCATGCCCACACTCAATAAAATAAAATCCAGAACCCTCTCCATGTTGAGCAGACAACCTAGGATGGTAGGACCAGCTCTGTCCTGCTAGAGAAAAGGCTTTGGTAACCCAGAGTCCCTAGGAAAAACCCGAGCTCTTGTCATTTTCTAATACCCCAGGACAATAGGAGGTATGCTTTTTCTCTTTCAGTCTGGCCATCTACTACCTGAACTCAGTTTCAAAAAGTCTTTCCAGAGCTAATGCCCAGCTGCGAAAGAAAATCCAAGCGGTGAGTCTCTCAGGAGCTACATCCTTAATGGTGTTCTTATTTCTTGCTGATTAACTCTGTGATCTCAGTTGTGTTCTTTCAGTGGTTTTCTGTTACGCCAAATCTAAAATCCTGCACTACAGGGAGCAGCCCTGTAGGGTTCAACAGTGTGCATATACAGCTGAATATCTGAGAGGCCAATGGCGCAGCTTAGTGGCAGAGAAAGTGCTTAGCAGTCACAAGGCTCTGGAGTCAGTTACTAGCACTCCCACATTTGCACACAAGCATATGCATTCACACGTGTATACACACATACACACACACACACACACACACACACACACACACAGAGCCATCTTAATAGTATAAATACTAGAAGAAATGGCCAAACAACACATTGTTGATCCTCAGCCTGAGATGTCTCCTTGATACACAGGCAGCTCCTCTCCACATCCCAGCTAACTGTTCTCTCTAGAAAGACAGAGACAGCATTCTCTCTCTCTCTCTCTCTCTCTCTCTCTCTCTCTCTCTCTCAGACAAACTCTAATCTCTGTGTCTTGTCATCTCACTTCCTGTCATGCCTCTGAAACTAACATATACCTGGCTGCCAGTTCCCCACCCAGACTTCCTTGTTAGCCTCACTGGCTCCTGCCCAGATACAGGAGAACACTGAAATAATGTTGGATGTTCCTTCAAGTGCTATGTGAACCCAAGCCACACACTACACTCTCCGGTTAGTTGTGGAGCCAATAACATGCAGTTGAAGGTTGTCGGCAAGAACTACAGACATGGTCCTACCTCACCTTTCATGATCCAGGGCTCTAAGCATCAGACACCCATGCCCCTAGCTTGCATAAATAATTCCTTTTTTTTCCCTGCAGCTCCGTGAAATTGAGAAGAACCATAAATCTGTCAAAGGAAGAGCCATAGTCACAAATTCCGAGGACACACTTCAGAACAGCTCCAAAAATGCCACCCAACTACAACTCACTAAGGAAGGTAAATTTTTTTCCACAATGGTAACTTTTTCCAAGTCCACATGAAAGTTGTAAAGAACATATGATGTGGAATTGGACTGACCTGGGTTTAAAATAAGGACACTGATAATTAATTAACAATATGAAGCGCTTACCTCATGGGATGGTGAGGGTGAAAGCAGAGAATGTAAAGTTAAGAATGCTTAACGGAATTCCTGGCATACAGAATAAACTGACAAACCCTTGCTAGAGGTAATGTTTGTAGTTTCTAAAAGAGAGACATGCTGGAGCCAGACAAATAGCTCAGCTGCTCTTCCATGGGATCAGATGATAGTCCCAGCATCCACATGGCGGCTCACAGTCCAGCGCTGTCTTCTGGCGTCCTTGGGCACTACACACACATGGCACATAGACATACATGCAGGGAAAACACTCATACATTAATAATAATAATTAATAATAATAACTTTAAAAGAGACATACTGGGTAGAATAAGCTGGTAGGGACAGGTAAGAAGTTTATCTCAGAAGGGTCTCCTGTCTCTAAAGAGGGATCATAGATAGACCAGACTCCAATGTGGGGGAGAGGAAAGAGCAAGATGAAAAGACCTTGTCTGAGGTTATCTCATTGTCTCAGGAGCAACTGTTTTAAAGGGTACCACTGTGCAATGTTGACCTTTGATGAGAGAACTGTACAAAATGCATAATAAATGACTAATAATTTAAGGGTTAGAATTTTTTTATGTGTTCCAATGTATCAGCAGTTGCATTTCATGTATTCTTCACCATTATTTTTTGAGGATTAACCAGAATAATACTAGCTGCTATAACAAACAGGTCCAAAATATCTTATTACATCTCACTCAATGCAAAATCCAAATGGGGTGTTTGCACTTAGTGGCCACAAGTGCAGGAAAGGTTATGAGTGGTCAGGGGCTAAGGCTGGGCATTTGCAGGTTCCGGGCCTCTTAGCCAAAGAACTGAAAATAAGGGCTCACACAGATTTACCGAAGTAATAAGAGAGCTTTATTGGGAGCAAAGCAACAGTACAGATTAGAAAGGGATACACTGAAAATAAAGATAGACACAGGCCATGGTGGCACAGGCCTTTAATCCCAGCACTCGGGAGGCAGAGACAGAGGCAGGAGGACCTCTGTGAGTTCAAAGCCAGCCTGATCTACAGAGTGAGTTCCAGGACAGTCAATGTTGTTACACAGAGAAACTCTGTCTCAAAAAAACCAAAATAATAATAATAAATAGTAATAATAATAGACAGCAGGCCATGAGTGAACATATCCCATAGCCCTAGCATACAGCCCGGAGTCTCTTTTGTGGGAAAGGAGGGGCTGGCTACTAAGAGGCACAGTTTGATGGAGTCTCTATTTTATTTAAAGATTAAGTCACATGTTCATTTTTTCTACTACAAATATTTGCCTTACTGTGCATGTGCCCCAAACAAGTTCAGATTGAATCAGTTCCTCTATTCGTCATACTCAGATAGACTGGGAATACACCTGAACAGAAACTGTCTAAACTTAATTGTTGTTAGGACCAGGAAAATGTGTACTGTTGTTCAGAGAGGGGAGTGCGTGTGCAGGTGTGAGTCTTGGGGTTCTGAGTTTGCTAAGTGCAATGTGCAAAGATGCGGCGTTAACAGAACATGCAGGTAAAGGAGCTAGCCTGACAAATGCATTATTACAGGGGGTGTGGCGTGCATAATTCAAAACTAAATAGGACCCCAGGATATTACACTATTCCCTCTGCTTGTCTTCTTTGAAAGGAAAGCATGACTCCTTCCATCCTTGGCTCTGCCTGTATCAGATTTCTGAAAGAAGAAAAGCCTAGAAGACATAATTGGTAGTGGTAATGTAAATCCACAAGAGGAACATTGTCTATTTCTGTGTTCCATAAGAAGAGGAATTAGGGGAAGGGAGAAGTTAAGAAAGTGAAAGAGGGCTGGAGAGATGGCTCAGAGGTTAAGAAGACTGGCTGTTCTTCCAGAGGTCCTGAGTTCAATTCCCAGCACCCATATGGTGGCTCACAACCATCTGTAATGAGATCTGGCTCCCTCTTCTGACCTGCAGGGATACATGCAAGCAGAACACTGTATACATAGTAAATAAATAAATCTTTAAAAAAGAAAAAAAAAAGAAAGTGAAAGAGCTGGAAGTGAGGCTGTTGTCTAAGAGTTATCATCACCTCTTCCCTGCCATCATCAGATCTGACCTGGCTGTCACCCTGAGAGGCTGCTGTCACTGCTGCACCAACTGTTCCTATGGAAAACCTAGGATAAAAGCTCTACCCTGGGGGCTGGAGAGATGGCTCAGCAGTTAAGAGTGCTTACTGCTCTTCAGAGGTCACAGGTTCACCCAGCACGCACATTGGGTGGCTTACAACCCCTGTGATGCCAGCTCCAGGGGATCCAATGACTTCTCCTGGATACATATAAAGACACATAAATATAAGTAAAAAATTTAAACAAATCTAAAATACAAACCAGCAAGAACCGCTAGCCTGAGACCAAGAGTTCAAACTCTAGTTCCCCAGGCAGCAGACAAATCTCTTCAAGTACAAATCAGACCCCAGGGCAATGGGACAGTTCTCATAGCACCAAATGGGATTAGAACCTACAAATACAGCAGGGCAGCTCCAGACGGCTCCGACTGAAAATGGACAAAATCTTCTACACCTTCATTCTTGTCTTTGTTTTCCAGAGCCCACATCTGATTCTCCCAGCCAAATCCAGACCCTGGACAAGAAAGTGCAGGGCCCTGGCAGCTCCGGTACTGACGTCAGGGCCTCACAGCCGACCTCCTGGCACCTTGTTGGATCTCAGCCCCCGAGAGTCAGACCAGAGTCTGGCCAAGCGCAGTCTCAGACTTACACATGCAGGGCAGCTTCTAGAAAGAGTACCCAGAGGCCTCACAAATGATGGCTGGCATTCGTGGGGCTCCTAGTCCTGGGCTTGATCCGCAGGCTCTACTGTTTTTGTATATTCCTTCCCTTCTCCTCTCACACACATGCATGTTCCCATATCACACATGTAACATATGAACTTCCATCCTTGCTCTGCAGCCCTTGTCTACTACTCAAAGGGAAGGGCAATGGCTTCTCATGAGCTGGGGAGTGGGAGGAGCCCAAATTAACTGGCTTCCCAGTGTCCTGTTCAGGCAACCCTGGACCCCACACACTAGTGGTTTCCCTTGGCTCCAAATTTGGGGAGGCAGGGATGAGGCCATGACTCCCTGTGTGGACATGTTGGGACCCATGTTTCTGCACCCCTTCTGGGCAGAACTGTGGTGTGGAGGAGCCTACATGTCTAACATCAGCCCTATCTAAAGGAGGCTAGACAGTTCAAATAGCAGGTCTAAGCAAAAGAAAACAGTTGGATGAGCCAGAGTCGTTTTGACAGGAAAACACTGATGCCTAACACTGAGGGAAGCTGATGCCAGCTAAGCACAGAAACTGCACTGGAGCCTCCTAGTGGCAAGACAAAGGAGCACATGGGCAACACAGTTCTTCTGGTCCATGTTGCGGAACATTATTGCAAGATGTGTTACTTTGTTTATGTTGCATTTGTTTAACTCTGTGAAGCTGTGTTACTGTGCCTGTCTAAAACACCTGATGGTCTAGTAAAGAGCTGAACGGCCAATAGTGAGGCAGGAGAAAGGATAGGTGGGGCTGGCAGGCAGAAAGAATTGATAGAAGGAGAAATGTGGGGGAGGAGAGAAGAAGAGAGAAGGAGGAGGACGCAAGGGGCCAGCCACCCAGCGACACAGTAAGTCTCGGACTAGGAAGTAATGAAAGGTATACAGAAATTAAAAAAAAAAAAAGGTAAAAGTCCAAAGGCAAAAGGTAGATGGGCTATGTGGTGGTATTGTGTTCCCCAAAATATTGTGCACCCTAATAAACTTATCTGGGGTCAGAGGACAGAACAGCCAATATAGAGGCCAGAAAATGGTGGCACACATGCCTTTAATCCTATCACTTGGGAGGCAGAGATCCATCTGGATCTCTGAGTTTAAAGCCACATTGGAAACAGCCAGGCATGGTGACTCATGCCTGTAATCCTAAGAAGTGAGCCTTTAATCCTAGGAAAAGATGGCAGAAAGCAGAAAGGTATATAAGGCATGAGGACCAGGAACTAGAAGCTTTTGGATGGTTAAGCTTTTAGGCTTTAGAGCAGCAGTTCAGCTGAGATTCATTCTGGATGAGGACTCAGAGGCTTCCAGTCTGAGGAAACAGGATCAGCTGAGGAATTGGCAAGGTGAGGAAGCTGTGGCTTGTTCTGCTTCTCTGGTCTTCCAGCATTCACCCCAATACCTGGCTTCAGATTTGTTCTTATTAATAAGAACTTTTAAGATTCCTGCTACAGGGCTAATTTAAGAAAAGCTGGCAAGAAACAAGCCAAGCTAAGGCCGGATATTTATAATTAAGAATAAGCCTCTGTGTGTGATTTATTTGGGAGCTGGGTGGTAGGCCCCCACAAAAAATCAAAGACAAACAACAACAGATCCAACTGAAGAAAACTTGAGGATTGCTCAGGACAGGAAAGTTTTCTTTATGCACTAAATTCTAAAAGGAATTGGATAACCTGTTTCCTGTATAAGGGTCCTTGAACACGGTGGTTCTTCTGTTTCCTAGTGGGCCTAAGTCAGGGAAGCCTGGCCATTAAGAAGGTTTTGCTAGAAGCTGAAGGTTTAGCAAGGTAGAAGTCTTAGTTGAGAGTTCTCTAGAGACCTCAGGCGTTCTGCAGACAGTACCTTCCTCTACTCTGTGTCCCCAGACCCAAGAGAATGGCAAAGCTTCAGGACCAAGGGAGCGCCTCACCCCATGTTTCTGAGTATTCTGAAGAGAGCCCCTTCTTTTAGCCAGTTTCTTTTGTTGTAGCTATCACCCAAGTCCTCAAGGGCCCTCGAGGTACCCCCACATATTGTACATCAGGCAAAGTCCTGGTAGTGAGAAGACTTCACAGCCACTCATGAGATTATACAATGAGAGCAGTTTTCAAACTGAACTTCACTCATGAGCTGCAGTGGCATGAGAATGCAGACATATGAGCAGGAGAAACAGGGTACTTACTTCACCTCAGTCCATCCTAACAAGGTGAAGATCTCCATGGAAACTCAGTGAGCCTCCAGATCTGACACTGCCTGCAAGTCACACAGTGCTTTCTGGGGACAAACATTCTAGCTGTCTAGATACCAACACGGGAACTCTGGCAGTCTAACCCACACCAGCCAGCAAAGCCCACAGCAGCGTCCATGCCTCCAACATCATCATCTTGCCTGCATAACGTCAACTCAGAAATGAGAACAGGTGGGAGGCACCTCCCGAGCCATCAGCTTCTGTGACTGTTGTGCCTCTGACAGTTAACAATACACATAAACGCCTACTACAATCTAAATAAATCGCCTGTTTTGAGGATGCATAATTCTATACTAGTGAATATATTTGCTGTCTATTGCTATATATCAAATTAGCCCCTAAACTGATGCTTTTAAATGGGCTGGGCATAGTGTCACATGCCTATAATTCTGGGCACTCGGGAGGCAGAAGCAAGGGGTTTACATCAAGCTCAAGGCCAATCAAGTTTATATAGTGAATTTCAGGCCAGCCAAGGTTATACAGTGAGACCTTGTCTCAAAAATCCAAAAAGAAAGTAAATAAATAAAGCACATTAAGTATTTATTGTGCTTGACTAGTGTCTATGGCCAAGAATCTGGGGGTGGGCTGGGGAAATAGCCTAATCAATAGAGTGCTTACAGTGGAAGTGTGAGGGCCT